>JAQQZX010064593.1:0-12645 GCA_030068355.1 Notoglanidium maculatum | reverse complement strand
CCACTCTCTCTCCCTCAGGTACACTCTTCACCACTTCATCCATATCACTCCAGAATTCTTCTTTCTCATCCATCTCAAACCCAACTTGTCATGACACCATCAATTTCCAGTTTCATAACCAACAGTCTGTCAAACACTCTTTTCACCTCCAAAACACTCTGGACCAACTGTTCCTTTAGGATAACCCTTACCCCATTTCTCCTCCCATCCACCCCATGGTAAAACAATTTGAACCCCCCTCCAACCTAGCCTTACTCCCCTTCCATCTGGTCTCTTTCACACACAATATAACAACCTTTCTTCTTTCCATCATAACAGCAATCTCTCTCTCTCTTTACCAGTCATACTTCCAACATTCAAAGTTCCTACCCTCACAACCATCCTCTTTACCTCCCTCCTCTCCTCCTTCCTCCAGACTTGCCTTCCTCCTCTTCTTCTCCTTCTTCGGCCAACAGTAGCCCAATTTCAGCCAGCACTCTGTCGGCTAACGATACTGGTGGCGGTCGTTGTTAACCCGGGGCGCGACCGATCAAGTATGGAAATTTGTGTTTTTGTCCGCATGTTTGATTTGGCAAAGTTTTATGCTAGATGCCCTTCCTGACACAACCCTCCCCATTTATCCGGGCTTGGGACCGGCACACAAAAATACACTGGAATGTGCACCCCCTTGTGGCTGGGTTAATGCTCTCATTTTTTATACTGTACTTTAATCCTGTAAAATAATAAGACAGTATTTTGCTGTAATTTACATTATGTGGACAAAAGCATGCACCCCTGCCCATCACACCCATATGACCTTGTTGAACTTCCCATCCCAGATTTATTCCCCTTTGCAGTTATAACGAGCTCCACTCTGCTGTGTGGCTTCCCACTAGATGTTGAAGCGTGGCTGTGAGGATTTGCGTTCATTCAGCTACAAGAGCATTAGTGAGGTCAGGCGCTGATGTCAGGATGTCGAGGAGGCTCCAGTTCCAGTTCATCCCAAAGGTGGTCAGTGGGGTTGAGGTCAGAGCTCTGTGCAGGACACTCCATGTCTTCCACTCCATCCTTAACCTGAACACCATGTCTTCATGGAGCTGCTTTGTGCACAAGGGCATTGTCATACTGGAGCAGGTTTGGGCCTCTTAGTTCCAGTGAAGGGAAAGCTTACAGCATACTGACTCTTTCTATAAAACTGTGTGCTTCCTACTTTGTGGCAACAGTTAGAAGAAGGCCTACATGCATTTGTTATGGTTAGCTTTCCACAAACCTTTGGCCATATAGTGTAGATACTGTAAATTTACAGCAGGTACTTTAGTGTTTGTTATACTCCAGAAAGATCAGAAAAGTTTGCTAGACATGCACAATCTACAAAGCTGGGATGCATTGCTGCTCCGAGTCAAACTGAGGTCCTTCAAACTGTATTTAACTATAATGCTTGTATGATTTTCTTTGAAGATTTTCTTTTAATAACAAGAAGAAACTGTCATGGCGTTCCCGCCGACGAGGCATGGTTGGATACAAGTGCAGGGTAGGAGACGGAGGTAAAAGCAGAAGTGTTTATTAAACCCACAGTGCAGAGGTACAATGACGGCAGGCGAAAGAGTAATCCAATATATAAACAGGGGTTGAGCGATCTGCAATCAGAGAATGACAGGTAAGGCAGAAAGGCAGAATCCAAAAAACAGAAAACAAAGTGTCCATACACCAGAAAATCAAACATGGGAAATAAGGCTTGGCAGTAGCAACACAGAGGCTAAACTAATGCTTCGCTAAAACTCATAGCGCATATGAAAGTCCTTTTATATATTTGTAAGTGGAAAGAAGATTGGCTGCACCTGCATCCCGTTGTGGATCACGTGGTCCAGAGCCCGGGAGTGCGTTGGCACATCTTGGCTGTTGCATTCTCGTAGTCCATGCTTATAGTTTGCATCAAAATGCGGAAGTGTGCGTTTCCGCTTTGAACGCGACAGAGATTATCGGGAACATAGCGCATGTGGCTGAGTCCCCAAGGCACGCTTAGTGTGCTGTGAGGAGCGGATCATGACAGAAACATTCTGTTATAATTTATAAAAAAAAATGCAATGGACATACATCATAATATTTTTAAGTGAATAAAAATATCTTTTGGAGCTCACAACAGAGATATGCTATAGACTGGATCAATAAATAAAATCTTACATGTTTATGATTTTTGGCACAGTTTGTAGAGAAATGGTTTCATTTTGGAGCTTTGGGTCGGGCTACTGGCAAAAACCACTGAGCCGTCTTATCTTGCATCTTTAGCAAATATGAAATAAGTAAATAAAATCTCCCACTTATACAACCTTTCTGTTGTATCCTGTGGGATCTGAGTCCTGATGCTCAACACTGGCCTTATCCAGGTCTCCAGTGAACCTTTCTGAAGAGCTTTATTAAACATAATAGTCCACCTGCTGTTTGTAGTATCTCTGTTTGTATTTGTTTAGAAAGCATTATCTTTTCAAATTGGATAATGTGTGCGTATTTGTTTACATCGCAATCCTTAAACATAACAAGTGACTTTATAATTATTTACTCTGACAGTTGAGATTGCAAGCTGAGTGCCGGATGATGTCGGCAGAGGTTCATTATTAGAAGTTTATTATTTATTATTAGTGGAGTGGAAGTTCATTTCTGCATTTTGTTGTTTATTTACTTGTCTGATGACAAAGTTAATCTAATCTAATCTATTCTCAGAATGCTGGACAGCAGTCTGTCCAAAACTTTAATCTGAGACCCGAACATTCATTGGACAAAACCAAAGAGCACCAGATGGTAAGTGACACCAAAACACAGAACCGTGTCTGTCCTCAGGTTGCAGATTTTGCATACTGTTTTTATTTAAAAATATGTTACTTTAAGAATATGTAGCATGAGGAGAAAAACATGATTTATTAGATGTAACATGATTTTAAATGATGATATTTTACATTATGAATGATTTTTCAGGAGGGAGAATCAACCATAGTAGAAGAGCTGTTGTGTAGACTTGGCCTTGAGAAGAAACATGAAGAGAAACTTACCAGAGCTCACTTTCTTGAAATATCCAAATCCACTTTACTGTACAAAGTGCCCAGTAAAGAGAATGAACTGGTAAATGCTTTCATGCAGCAGCTTTTAACAGGAGATTACACAGCAAGACACATCTCTGTCAAACATGAAACCAACATACCAAAGTCTCAGACCAGAGCTAAAGATGGTGCTTTTGCTGCTCTTCTTAAAAAACAGAATGTAAAGACTGAAAGAATACAGGCTGAGATTCACCCAATGGATGTTCAGATGGCAGTGTTCCTTTGTGCAGATGATTTTCTAAGACAAATCATGGTGAATAAACTGGCACAGTGTCAGTATGCGATCCCTCTGCTGGTTCCCAATCCCTTTAGTAGGAAAATCGAATTTCCTCTCTGGACAATGCGTCAAATCAACAAGAGCTGGAAGTCGACTGATGCTTCAGGAAATATCATCAGCAAGACTCTGCCTGTTTACAAAGCAGAAACTTCAATGGTGGCTTTCTTCAGGCTTGGTTCTGTTTCCACATCCAAGTCTCAGCTGATCAACAACCTGATTAATGAGAAGCACAACACATTTTTCCACAGACACTGTCCAGGCAGCAGCAGGAACTGTCTACTGATGGATGGAGTGGTGGAGATCGCCTGGTACTGTCCATCTGGGAAAACCTCTGATTATTTCACTGAATGTGTTGCTTTCTGTAACCTTCGTGGTGATTCCAGTATAGCTGTAACTCAAAGAGAGATACTTACTACCATGGCCTCTGTAAATGTTATACTTTTGCCTAAGATTGAGGAGAATGATAATAGTATGATATTTATAGAAGAGCTTTGTAACTCCCAAACACCTCTCATTGTTGTTCTTACTGATGAAGAGGATGATGATACTGTGTGTGAGATCGGTACAGGAAAATATAGAGTGGGACTAAAAAGTAGAAGTCAGGCTAATGTGTCTGTTGTACTCAGAGACGTGATCAAGAAATGTCTCTTACAAAGATCTATGACTTTTAACCTTGAGGACATGACCAAAATCTCAGTGATCTGTTTGGATGAGCACAATGAGGCCTGTCAGAGAGGAAACGAAGCTGCACAAAATATAATGACCTTTCTAGATGGAAAAGATCCACTGACAGTAAAAGAGAATTATCTGCCCTGCCAGGGAAAACTGTGGCATGACTGGTGCCAAAAGAGCAAAGGCTTACGGCGACTTCAAAGTACCACCATAGAAGATGAGCTCAGCAACAAGAAAAATAAAATGAAGGAAATAAGACTGAAACAGCAGGAACATGGCTTCAGTGATCTTATGGGGTTATTTATTGGTGGTTTAAACTCTCTGTCAGTCAGTGAGAGAAAGTATTTCCTCAGGTGGACTGGAATTTACCTGGATGAGTTCACTTCAGAGAAACTTTCTGCCATCCAACAAGAATATTACAGAAAATGGACAGATGTGTTGGCCTTGAAAAAAAAACATGACAAAGCTGAAGGACAAACAAATCCAGACAGATTGAAGGATGAACAGTCAAACTTAGAAAAAATATCAGAAAAAATTAGTGATGCCAACTTCGGCTTAGAGCACATGCTTAGAGAGATGGGGCAGATTTATGAAGCGTCAGTCTCTGAAGAAAAGAGCATGACAGGGAAAGGGTGTGGATAGTTGACTTACCTGCCTGAACTTGCTGCAAAACTCATGATATCTGGGCACCCAATGGAGCTGATGGACGGTGATACAGCTTATGTTCCTCTAACCTGGGTTTCAGCTGTTTTAGATGAAGTCATTAAGAAACTGGGAGACCAGAGAGTTTTTGTGTTGTCAGTTTTGGGAATTCAGAGCTCTGGGAAATCCACCATGCTGAATGCCATGTTTGGGCTCCAGTTTTCAGTCAGTGCAGGCAGATGCACCAGAGGAGCCTTCATGCAGCTGGTTAGAGTTTCTGAGGACAAGAAGAAAGAGCTGAAGATTGACTACATTTTGGTTGTTGATACTGAAGGTCTCCGATCTTCAGAGTTGTCTGGAGACAACATCCATCATGACAATGAACTTTCCACAATTGTGGTAGGATTAGGAAATATGACTCTGATTAACATTTATGGAGAAAACCCTACTGAGATGCAGGAAATCCTTCAGATAGTTGTTCATGCATTCCTGAGGATGAAGAAGGTCAGACTAAACCCCAGCTGCATGTTTGTGCATCAGAATGTTTCTGATATTGCAGCTAGAGAGAAGATCATGGATGGAAGGAGACATTTGCAGGAAACACTGGATAAAATGACTAAGCTAGCAGCTAAAGATGAAGACTACTGCACAGAAAATTTCACTGATGTCATTGCATTTGATGTAGAGAGAGATGTGAAGTATTTTGCACAGCTGTGGGAGGGTTCTCCACCCATGGCACCGCCAAACCCATGCTACAGCAAGAACATTCAGGAGCTAAAGAGAGATATTCTTTCTCGTGAAGCAACTACAGATAGCCTGAAATTATCACAGTTTCAGAAGCGTGTGAGAGACTTGTGGAACGCTCTATTGGATGAAAATTTTGTGTTTAGTTTTAAGAATGCACAAGAGATATCAGTGTACAGGAAACTGGAGCAGGAGTATGGGAAATGGACCTGGAGCCTGAGGAGTAAAATGATGACTGTAGAAGATAAAATGCTTAATAGAGTCGCCAGTGGAAATGTGGAAACAGTTCAGAGGCAAGATCTTATTGAAGAAATGGCAGAAACCCTAAAGAATGTGCAAAATGCATTTAAGCAATATTTTGAAGAAGACGATGAAAAGGAAACACTGATTCAGTGGAAATGCAAATTTGAGATACAAATCCAGCACCTCCATGATGATCTAATAGAGGAAGCAAAGAGAAAAGTGGATGACAGCATTCAGCAGAAAAGCATTAGACAAAATCTAGATGAGCAACGTGAGAACTACGAGAAGACCCTCTTTGAAAAGAGCAAAGAACTTGCTTTAAAACTTAAAGGAAATGTTAACAACAAAACACATGCAAGTAAAGAATTTGATTCAATGTGGGGAGAATGGGTCTCTAAATTAGCTGAACAAGCTCCAAAAATCAATGATGTTAACATCACAAAGGACATTCGTGAAGTTCTGGGAGAGGTCTACAAACATGACTTGGTTTCAAATCGAAAACGCTCTTCAGAGTATAAATGCATTGGAATACAGAGTGATTACAGCAGCTATGTCCCAATTAAGAAAAGCAAATTGAAAATTTTTTTTTTAAAATTACTTTGGTCTGAAAATTCTCTTACACCAGAGATGAACACATCAATACGTGACCTAATTATTAAAGTCACTGAGCAAACAAAAAAAATGGTGGAATTATTTCCATTCTCAGCACAGGGATACAATTCACATTACATTCTATCCATTGCACATGATGTCAAAACCCAGGTGCATGAATTTGAAGCAAAATTCAAGAAAGATAAAACGTTACCTGAAAATGCCTCTGTCTTTAACCAAGATTTCTATGTAGATCTCTCACTTTATGTGTGTGACCAGTCAGCAGAACGCATCTCAGAGCTTCAGGGAAAATACAGAGAAGCAAATGATCCACTTTTTTACTTTGAAATGAAAAGGCCTGAGTATTTCAAAATCTTTGAGAAATACTGGGAGGGAGCAACATCAGCAGCTATACTTGGAGACCGGGTTTGCAGTAAACTGAAAGAAGCGATTCTGCAGAGTGTCTACAACAGGATCGCTAAATTTGCGTGTGACCAGATGAGAGGGAAGCCACCATTTAATGGGAACAGAGCTGATCTGGAAAAACACATTCTGAAGTCTTTAGCAGAGCAGAAGGGAGACAAGGATGAGAGGTTTAATAACTATTTAACATACATCTACAAACCTAAAGTCCACTTTGAGAATTTCATCAAGGCCAGGGTTAAAGAGTTCATGGCAGCAGAAAATCCTCAAGCAGTTTCTGAAATTGAAGACTGCATTGTCCACAAAGAGAGAAGAGTCATAAATTCTGCAAAAATGGCAACATATAATGTCAACCAATTAAATGTCAAGGGAGATGCAATTAAGTGGCTAGAAGTTTTTTCTAACAGCCTTGCAGATGAGTTAGGAGATACCAGAGTTCACATGTGTGATAAAGAGTGTAAGGACAGCATTGACTATGAGGTTCTTGTGGATGCTATAAGGAAAGAACTCTCAGTTGCTGTTGAAGAACTAAAGGGAAGTCTCAGTAAGATTTCAGACTTCGCCATGGAGAAGTTCAGAGAAAGACCTGATGAGATTCTAATCAAACACTTCTGCAGGTGTTGCTGGGAGCAGTGCCCTTTCTGTGGAACTGTCTGTACCAGCATCCAAGAAGGCCATCCTGGAGATCACATTGCTAGGTATCACCGTTCCTCTGGAACGAATGGAAGGCATTATAGGGGCACAACAGAATTCTCCATAGAGTTTTGCACAACAAAAGTAGCAGGTGATAGTATCTCCTTTTACCCCAATGAATCTGAGAATTCTGTTCCATATAAACAGTACAGGACAGCAGGAGGTATCTATGCTAAATGGAACATTTCTGCTGATCTGTCTAATCTGGCTTACTGGAAATGGTTTGTTTGTGAATTTCAGGAAAATCTTGAAAAGTTCCATAACAAAGTGTTTTCTGGTAAAGGGAAGATTCCTGCTGAGTGGAAAACTTATAAGCAGTCAGATGCTGTAAAATGTTTGGAAATACAGTGATACATTTTAATGAATTATGGCACTTTTCTGTGCTTTCTGGCAACCCATGACACAAAACATCTGTATCTGATGGAAGAACAGCCACAGGCCAGCTTACCCTAATGAGAAGGCTTAAGCCACATCCCCATATCAAAATACTGAACTCAAATTCTAATTTAAATTCAAATTCAAATTTTATTGGTCACATACACAAATCATACATGGTACAGCATGCAGTGAAATGTTTCCTCTGCATTTAACCCATCCAAGCAGTGAACACATACCCGGAGCAGTGGGCAGCTCTACAGCGCCAGTGGGAAACTCTACAAGATATTCATTCCCCTCAGCTTCAAGATCAATGTGTTCAAGATTATATTCTAGCAATATGTACTCACATTACAGTGCCTGCTAATTTATTTAACAAGTTTTTAATATTTTTGCATGTATTTTATTGCAAATTAATGCAGTAGTATGTGAGTGACCTTAATTTACTGCATGTAGAGAATTTTGCAGTTGACTTGTCAATGATTTTCATAATAATTAAGTGGATATTTACAAAAAGAGAGTATACACACCCCTGTAATGTAAAAAACTTAAACAAAGGTAATCAAATAATTTTCAACCTTTACATTTACAGAGAAACCAATAAAATGCAACCAGGTTGTTTTTGCTTTTCTTTTTCTGAAATGATTTTTCGTGTTTTTATGTTCCAGCAATTACATATTTTGAAATTATACGAATGTTTATTTTAACAGCCATACTTTATCAAATAGTTAACAAAGTAGTAATACATTTATAAATGATTAATCTGCTAATAAATCTGTCTTCAATAATTTACTTGCAGTTTCACTTTTTGTCCAGTAGATGGAGGAGCAGAGACAGTTATTATACATAAATAAGAAAAGCTTTATTGATCTCCGTAGGGGAAATTCACATGTTACAACAGCACCAAATTGAAGAAAAGTAGGAGAGTAAATAAGAAAAATTAAAAACACAATATATATTCTATATACATATATTAAAATATTGCCCAATATTGAATAATAAATTTCCTTCGACTACTCCCGTTAGGGGTTGCCACAGCGGAGCCATTTGTGTCCGCGTGTTTGATTTGGCTAAATTTTTTTTTTTTTAAACACCGGATGCCCTTTCTGACGCAACCCTCCCATTTATCTGGGCTTGGGATACTCAGAAATACACTAGACTGTGTACTCCCTTGTGGCTGGGTTGGCTTCCCTGGGACTCGAACCCTGGCTGCAGTCGCGGAAGCACCATATCCTAACCACTAGATCACCAGGGGAGCTCGCACAAGATTGAATAATAAATACTAAAAATATAGCTGCAGGCAGCAATGGGGCCAAGCACACTACCAAGTAAATTCCATGGAAAGAAATTCAGAAAGAGGAAATACAAGAACACAGGGGCATAAGTCCACAGATCATTTGCTATAAGCTAACACTCTGAATGAAACATTTAATACAAACAGCAACTCCAGCAGATCAGGAACAAGTATGGGAAGTAAACCACTGTTTTTAAATTCTGCCTAAAAAGTTAGACGGAGGATAAATCCTGGAGACTTTGTGGTAGCAAGTTCCATAGTTTCAGAGCTAATAAACTGAAGGTTTTGCTACCCATAGAAGACAAGCAAAGGTGAGGTACCACAAGGAGACCAGCACCTGCAGACCTGAGGGAGTGGTCAGGTGTATAAGGGGTTGAAAACAGTTTGTGGAGTTCTGTTCATTATATGAGGTTAACATTAAAAAACATGGACAGCATTCGTTCTCTAAAAAGTGAAGCCTCCACAGGTCTAGCGCCCCTGCTGGCTGGCTGCAATATAGTCTTTAGCCACACCCATCCCCATGTGTTTCAGTAACAAAACAGCCTATTTTCCAGGTCACTTTTCTTGTCAAACAGTTAGTTTTTCCTATGCTGATATCTGCACATTTTTTATTTTCTAAAGAAATTAGTTTTTTAAAATGTGATATCATAAGAAGGCATGGCTTCATGTGGGAATGTACACTTGCAATGTAAGAACAGGATTAAAAATAAAGTTACATGAACATTAAAGGCCAACTCTGTGTGATTCTGCCCCCCCCCCCCCGTCTTACCCCTCCCTCTCCAAGTGTGTATTACTACTGTAGTACTACTGTTGACCTATAAAGCACTGAATGGTCTCGCACCCCAGGATCTGAGAGAACTTCTAGTCCTTTATAACCCCCCATGCCTACTTGAATCAAAAGGTGCAGGTTATTTGTTAATACCTCAAATAGTGAAGGCTACAGCAGGGGGAAGAGCTTTCTCTTACAAAGCCTCTCAGTTATGGAACAGCCTTCCAATTATTGTTCTGGACTGAGACACGGGACTCAGACTCCGTGTTTAAATCCAGGCTGAAAGCTAGAAGCCTTTTGTTAATAGCCTTCTATGTCCCAGGGTGCTCTCATTTCTGTGTTACCTTCTGGCTCTCCCTTTTAGTTATGCTGTCATAGCTAGCCTTGCCAGAGTTCCTGCTTGCACTCAGCACACGATATACTCTGTTCCTTACTGTTAGGTGACAATGAGCATACCTAACAATCTGCTTTTTCTCTTTTCCCTTCTATCCCCCCCCACGGAAACTACTTGCTCCTTTTGAGGATGGCACCATATGAACTGCTTCAACATTGACTGCTGTTGACAAGAGTGGTTCTGCTACAATGGCAGAGAACTCAAATCACCACGAACACCACCAGTCTTGCACTCAAAACTTGACCCTATTACTAAAGTGTGTTAGTTGTAATTGCACTATAAAGTGTGACCCAAATGGGGATCTGTTCCCTTTTGAGTTTGGTTCCTCTCAAGGTTTCTTCCTTTTGTCATCTCAGGGAGTTTTTCCTTGCCACCATCACTACAGTCTTGCTCATTAGGGATATAAATTTATATAGATACATTTATATACAGTACTGTGCAAAAGTTTTAGGCAGGTGTGAAAAAATGCTGTAAACAAAGAATGTTTTCAGAAATATAAATAATGATTGTTTATTTTTATCAATTTACAAAATGCAAAGTGAGTGAACAAAAGAAAAATCTAAACCAAATCAATACTTACTACATTACATGTGTTACTACATTTTGCCTTCAAACCAGCATCAATTCTTATGGGTACACTTGCGCAAAGTCAGGGATTTTATAGGATTATAGTCAGGTGTATGATCAACCAATTATGCCAACCAGGTGCTAATGATCATCAATGTCACACGTAGGTTGAAACAACCTATATTATATTATACTGAGAAAAAATAAAGAGTCTCCTTAAACAGTTTCTCCCAGTTGTAAACTCTTGGTGTTCTGATTATTCTGTAATGAAACATTTCCCTTTTCCTTTAACAATAAACACTACACTTTAGATGGCTATTGACTGGAAATGGTTTGCATCCAAGTACTAAAAATAAGTCATATTTATAGTTTTCATTTGTCCAATTATTTTTGATTCTGTAAATGTCAAAGAACTATGTACAAATTATATGCAATTACATGCAATTCCTAAAAGGTTAATGCAATATATATATTTTTTCTTTTTTTTTGAACCCTTGAATTAAAGTTGAAAATCTACACTTCAATCACATTCAATTCATTTCAATTTTATTTGTATAGCACTTTTAACAACAGACATTGTCACAAAGCAGCTTCACAGGAAGCATATGAATTCTGAATATAAACCTATGAATCTATCTATCTATCTATCTATCTATCTATCTATCTATCTATAACATATACACTATATTGCCAAAAGTATTCGCTCACCACCATTGGACTGTGGAGCCTTCTATGGAGTGACAAATCATGCCTATCTGTTTAGCAGTCAGATGGGCGAGTCTGGGATTTTGCGGATGTTGGGAGAATATTACCTGCCTGACTGCGTTGTGCCAACTGTGAAGTTTGGTGGAGGAGGGATAATGGTGTGGGGCTGTTTTTCAGGGTTTTTTTTGGGCTAGGCTCCTTGCTTCTAGTGAAGGGCAGTCTTAATGCTTCAGCATACCAAGCCATTTTTGACAACACTATGCTTCCAACTTTGTGGACACAGTTTGGGGAAGGCGCTTTTCAATTCCAGCATGACTGCGCACCAGTGCACATAATGCAAGGTCCATAAAGACAAGGTTGGATGAGTTCAATGTGGAAGAACTTGACTGGTCTGCACAGTGTCCTGACCTCAACCTGCTAGAACACCTTTGGAATGAATTAGAGCGGAGACTCCAAGCCAGGCCTTCTGACAACATCAGTGTCTGACCTCACAAATGTACTTCTGGAAGAATGGTCAAAAATTCCCATAAACACACTCCTAAACCTTGTGGAGAGCTTGCCCAGAAGAGTTGAAGCTGTTATAGCTGCAAAGGGTGGGCCGATGTCATATTAATCCCTATGGATTAAGAATGGGATGTCACTTAAGTTCATATGCATGTAAAGGCAGGTGAGCGAATACTTTTGGCAATATAGTGTACATCATAATCACATCTTGATGGCTTAATTTCAAATATTCAATTTATGTCACTGCCCAAATATTTATGGACCCTACTATAAACTCATATCATTATAAACTCACAAGTTAATGTAAAGTAATATTTACAGCTGTCACGACTTCATGGGTTGCCATCGTTACGACCTCCGGCGCGCCCACTTCCGCTTCCGGGACGTCCAGTATAAACACGGAAGCTCGGAAACGCTAGTCGCTGATTCATTCTTTCGTCCGCGTCGCGTTATGCTGGCGCTATTCCGTCACCGTGAACTTTAGCAGCTGGTGCCGACCCTCTCCCAGTTTTCCTCGCTCATCTCTAGCGGGGGTTTAACTTCGCGATTTTCCCCGCGTTTGTTTTCTATTTCAGTGTGAGTTTTTTGCCCGTGCGCTCACAGCTGTCTGAACTTATTTCGGTGTGAGTTTGTTGCCCGTGCGCTCACAGCTGACTGAACTTATTTCGGTGTGAGTTTTTC
>JAQQZX010064583.1:0-12646 GCA_030068355.1 Notoglanidium maculatum | reverse complement strand
CCTTCTTGCTGTGAGGCGACAGTGCTAACCACCGCACCGCGCAGTTAAGAGCAAATAAAGTATAATAAAATATAATATACAGACACCAGTGATATAAATTAGTTGAAAGTAATATAGCTAGCCAAAGGATAGAAAGCAACTTAAATAAATACACACTTTATACATGGAACACCAAAATTAAATATGTTTATGTACAGTTGCGGGCTTTCAATGACTTATTTGAATTGCTGTTTTTCTGGGAATAATGTTTGTACAACATATATCTTTAAAAGAAAAAAATATACATACACCCATTTAGATTATTAATTCGGTGGTGAGGAAATTTCCAAAATGTTTTTATCTTTGCAAGGATTCTTAACATCCTGTTATCGATCTTGATTTACCATAGCCGGTAGCTTCTCTGTGTACAATATGAAAAGGGTTTGTTTGACGAGTACAAATAAAATGGTACCCAAACTGTCACCCTCAGCTGAGAGGAAATTGTTTTGGATTATCAGGAGCCATCAACGCACAGGCCTGCCATGAACTGTCCATGCTGGAACCCTGTCTACAGTCAAGCAAGTTTTACATCACCATGAACCGAGAGGCTGCTGTCTAGTAAAGAAGTCCCTGCTCCATAATCGAGCTTGACAAAATTTTGCAGCTAACCAGATGCACAAAAAGCCTTCTGGAGGAATGTTTTATGGTCAGATAAGATAAAGATTGAGTTTGTTTGGCCACAATGACCAGAGATACAGAGGAACACTGTACCAACTGTTAAGCATGGTGATGGTAGCATCATACTCTGGGGCTGTTTTGCTGCCAGTGTGACTGGTGCATTGCACAAAGTGAATGAAATAATGAAGAATTCTTCAGCAGAACCTCAAACCATCTAGATGACTGAAACTTGGACACAATTAGGTGTCCCAATAGGACGATGGCCCCAAACACACATATCAAAGCTGGTTGTGGAATGGATAAAGCAGGCTAACATTAAGTTTAAAACATGTCCTGACCTTAATCCTATTAAAAAGTTTGTGGACTGTGCTTAAAAGTTGGGTCCGTACGAGGAAACACAAAAATTTAATTGAACTCTACAATTTCTGCCAATTCTTTGGTAGCCATTCGGTTGATGGCTACCAAAAACGCCTGGTCAAGGTGAAACTGATATTAATATTAATATTTAGTTCAATGTCCAGGGACATTGAGCTAAATATTAGGAGTGCTGTATGTATAGTTATGTTTAATTTTGACCCTCTGTTGATTTCACAAAACCCAAAATAAATTAAACCTTCTGCACCAAATTCTTGTTTTGCCCTGTTAAAGATGTATGTTGTGAAATCATTCTTCCCCAGATGAAAGAACAGTTTCATGTTCATTCATTCATGTCCATGATGACTGTATGTAGACTTCTGACCTGGTACATTAAAAGCCAAACCATAACAGTGGACCTTATATGGAGACGGAGACTTAGTCACCCAGAGCTTAGTCACAGCAACTGAGAAAGCCCAATCTCTCTTTGATTTTAACCATGACTGGGGGACAAGGATGAGCAATTGACCAGGTGACCTGAGTGTCCTGGGAGCAGAGTACAGAGCGAGGAAATCATGGATGTACTGAGAAGACTGACTGTGCAGTGCCTTATACAAATTCTATAAAATTTTAAGATCTGTTTGAAAGCTAACAGGCAGCCAGAGCAGTGAAGCCAGGACAGGTAAGATATGGTCCCTCTTTTTAGCTCCTGTTATTAATGTAGCTGCTGTATTCTGGACGAGCTGTAGGCGAGCTAGAGTTGCCTTGGTTAGACCAAAATACAGGGAACTGCCGTCACCAAATCCATCTGATAGAGGGCCGGTTTTAATCTGGCAACAAAGCGAAGATGAAAGAAGCTGCTCATGACAACGGCATTAATCTCAAATTTAATGAGATGTCGAGAATGACACTGAGATTTCTGATTTTTGGTTTGTATACAGTGAACCAAGCTGATTGAATCAAACAGTGAAGGAGGATGCAGGGCTAGAAGATAATAACTTCTGTTTTATCTTCGTTCATTTGAAGGAAGTTATTTGCCAGCCAGCATTTAACATCATTTAATATATTTAACAGGTTACAGATTTTGTCAGGATTTATATGGAGGTAGAACTGGGTATCATCAGTGTAGCTACCTACTTTATCAAAAGGGTAGTTGGGCTGTAAAACACTGATTATGTTACATAAAAGCAAAGTCCAGTCATGGTCCTGAGTGTATTGGATGAAGTAAAAAAAAAAAAAAAGCAAACAAAACAAAAATTTAACAGGATGGCATAGGTCATATTTGCTGCTTTTGTAATTGAAGCACTGCACTTATACTGCAATCCATTGTACTTAGAATTGGATAAACCCAACCTCTCATAAGCAAAAGTGCAGTTTCCTGACATAAACACACCTGATCTCAAAGCACTATGGTGATGCACAGTCGCCAGTAAATAATATGTTAGTATTGTTAGTCCCTAAAATTGATAAACATACAAATATGAGCATAGATTTTTCTCTGAGTATGAGCAAGGGAAGGCATTTAGATCAGGAAAACTCAGGAAAATGGTAGGTGAGAAGTGAGTTATGAGTACAATGGCTTGCAGCATAGGACTCCTTTCATGCTAGTTTTTCGTCCATCTATCCAAGAAACACTAGGCCCAAATAATCATAAAAAAAACACAAACACTCAACATGCAATCCAATTTGAGAGGTCATACTTAGTTTCATGTCCAGAAATCCGGTTAGAAATTTAATCAGATTCAAAACTGCATACAAACCCTGTGCTTGTCCTGAATCCAATTGGAAGACTAATATTTCCTCCACAAATTGGATAAAAAAAAAATCCAATTGGGCTGTCAGATTATAGGGTGCTGTGGCACCACTCAGAAGCCTATAGCTTAGATAATGTTAAAACCATTAGCCAAATTTGCTAGTATGCTAGTTGTATGATAATGTTATGTGATGAATATTTCTATTGGCTGATTAAATGTAATGTAAGAACAAGCTGTTTTTGACCAAGGAACTTGTGTCATTGAGAAAAATTAGGACATACAGGTCACAGCCATTAGATTTTCAAATGGCTAATATTAAATCGACAGTTTTAATTGGGCTGCTCTAAATATAAAATACAGACGTTTTAGTCCAGTCGGTCTCCCAGAGCGGAGACAAGTTTGGACGTGTTCACTCTGGAGACGACAGCTTAATCAGGTGCACAGCAGATGGCAGAGAGGGACAGACAGAGAGGGAGATTGAGCGAGAGGAGGAACTGGATGCTGTGTGTGTGTGTGTGTGTGTGTGTGTGAATGACAGCTGGTTGAGTTGAACCCTCTTCATGAACGCATTAACTAAAAACCCAGATAAGCTTTAATTCAAGTGAATTCAATTCAATTTTATTTGTATACTCCTTTTAAGACTGGACATTGGCATTACTAAAAAAATCAAAATCTGCGTAGAAAGTTTAAATACACAGATTTATCCCTAATGAACAAGCCAGAGGCAACGGTGGCAAGGAAAAACTCCCTGAGACAACATGAGGAAGAAACACAGAGTAACTAGACTCAAAAGGGAACCCATCCTCATCCATCATGCCAGAAAGTGTGATTATGAATAATTTCCTTCCATACTTGTGTACTGTATTGTCAAAAAGTGAAATTCTGTAACCAGGAAATTCATCATAGTTTAGCATGATGTCTATTTAGTTTATGTTATTAACTGTTCACTGATGGAGACTTGAGAGCAAAACTGTTTGTGGAAATTGCAAAACAAAACAAATAAGTTATCAGCATAGACTTAAACAATGAGACTGTGTCTGAGTCCTGGACATTAATTGGAAGGCTGTTCCATAACTGTGGGGCTTTGTAAGAGAAGGCTCTGCCCCTTGCTGTAGTCTTCACTATTCTAGGTACCAACAAATACCCTGCACCTTTGGTCCGAAGTATAAAAAGTTATATAAAGTTATAAAGTCATAAAAAGTTCACTAAGGTACTGTGGCGCGAGAGACGATTGTGCGTTATAGGTCAATAGTAATATTTTATAATCAACGCTATATACGATTGAGAGCCATTGCAGTTTGGATATAGGTGGTGATCTTTTGGTTCTAGTAAGTACGCTCACCGCTGCATTCTGGACTAACTGGAGCTTGCTTATGCACCTACTGAAACATCTAGGTAGTTAGGTATTACAGTAATCCAACCAAGAGGAAACAAAACAAACTAGTTTTTCTGCCACATGTGGTGACATTAAATTTCTTATCTTAGCAATATTTCTGAGACAAAAGAAGTCTATCCTATTAATTTTATATACATGAGCTTCAAATGAAAGACTGGAGTCAATAATCACACCAAGGTCTTTTAATCATGCTGCACATGATGAAACAGAAAGACCACACAGAGTTACTATGTAATCATAAAACTTACTTCTAGCTACCTGTAGTCCTAGTACAAGTACTTCTGTCTTGTCAGAATTAAGTAGAAGGAAGTTAATAAGCATCAAGTCTCCAATGTCCTTTACACATTCCTCATTTTTATTAAGCTGGTGTCTCTCATCTGGCTTTGCTGAAACAAATAACTGTGTATCATCAACACAACAGTGGACGCAAATACCATGTTTATGAATGTTTACCCAGAGGTAGCATATATATATATATATGGAAAGAAGCAGTGGGTCTAAAACAGAACCTTGCATAACACCAAACTTTGCCTTAATATCCATAGAGACGTCACCATTTACATCTACAGACAAATAATGATCAATCAAATAAGACCTGAGCCGGAGACGGACCTTTTCTAGTCTATCAAGGAGAATAGTATGATCAATGGTGTCAAAAGCTGCACTAAGGTCAAGCAACACAAGCAAGGAGACAGAACCCTGATCAAAGAGCAGTAGTAGGTCATTTAATCAGTGATATGAGGCCTAAATCCTGACTGATACATTTCATGACTGATAATCCTATGTAGGTATGTGCATAACTGCTGTGCTACAACCTTTTCTAGGATCTTGGAGATAAAGGGGAAGTTTGATTTTGGCCTATAGTTGAAAAGCTGTCCGATCTGTGTTTTAAAAATGTAACAACCTGAAACTGAGATGGATTTAATTGGGATTTTATGTCTTGAGTCTACACAGGAGGGAACAGTTGTATTTATATTGAGATCATGTGACACTAATTGCACACCAGTGGACTCAACTAATTATGCGACTTCTGATGGCAGCTGGGTACATCAGAACTAATTTACATTTACATTACATTTACATTCATGGCATTTGGCTGGCAGCTGGCCCTTTCCTGCCAGTGGGGGTGAATACTTATGCAAGCGTAACTTTTACATTTGTAAATAATATTCAGATTATATGGATTTTTCTTCCCATTTTAATAGTAAGAGCTATTTTGTGTAGATCCCAATGAAGTCACACTTATATCCATTTAAATTTCAGGTTGTGACGCTGCAAAACATGGAGTGAATACTTATATATATAAGCCACTGCACATAGTGGAGTATGCCGCTCAGGCTACAGTAATTAAACAACTTGATAAAATGGTTTTTGATTATGATCGCACTGTAGGTGGTTCATGGCTCTAGGCAATTGTGAACAGAAGATACTAATACATTTTAAGCAAAATCATCACAAGATCTGTAAACTGTAAAGTGGCTCTCGACATTTACCTACAAGACAACTGACACATTCAAGAAGGACATATCACTAATTAGCAATTAACTATACATTCTAAAAAAAAAAAAAAAACTGTAGAGACAGTTCTAAACAAAGGCCATACTCTTAATGATTTTGCTGTTAGCATTGTCAGTTGTTCCACATAATGAGAACGAAATATCCTCACGTCTTACTTGAGTCTTTGGAAGCCACCTTAGCAAGGTTATATGTTATAAAACTTTCAAAGACTAACCAAAAACGCATTGGCTCAGGTTATAGGAGCTCAACATGTTTATAAAGGTCAAGTCAACAATCGTGGCTACAGTTTATAGGAGATGTCAGAAAGCAGACATTGGGACTAGAGGTCAATCCAAAATCAATATCCAGGATAGGACAAGTGAAGGAAAAAAACTGCTACAACACTATGAAATTAAACAGGAGAAACAGAAAAGCTTACTGAGCAAGTAAAAGCTCCAATGTGTTTCCCAGTCTCGTGTTAGGTTGCCAAGAAACTGACTATAAAGTGGTAGCTAACGTGTAAAAAATAAAACGAGAAAATTATTATTATCTAATCCACTTCAGGTTGGTATGGTAACAACATGTTTTACCACAGTGATTTGCCATCTATGTATGACCATTTTTAATTCATTAATGAAAAATATTTTGCTTTTTAACCATTAATAATTCTATTTCTCTGCATCACTACAGTTTCAAACAACTATAAAATGTCATTCTCTCACCAGCCACTTTCTCTTGATGTTAATTGAACAACAAGAACAACAAAGCAGCTTGTCATGTTACCAAGAAATCAACCACACTGAACACCTTTGGGATGAATTGAAACATTGATTGCGTGCCAGGCTTTTCATCCAACATCAGTGCCTGACCTCACAAATGCTCTTTTGATTGAATGGGCACAAAGTCCCATAAACACACTCCAAAATCGTGTAGAAAGCTGTGTAGAATAAAACGACTAGAAAGGACTAACTGCGTATTGTTTTGGAATGGGATAGGTGTGATGGTGAGGGGTCCACATATTTTTGGCCATACACACATTTGATAAGTTTTCTGCCAGTGTAAATAGAATCAGCAGTTCTGGCAAAAGCGCAAAAGCATCTCAGTCTATTTTATCGACTTTCCAAGGTACCATTTGTTCTCTTCCAAAGTAAGGTAAGTAATTTTAGCCATCAATCACTTCTAGTTGCGCTTGCATTGCCAGAACTTCAGTTCCCAATATGCAAAGTGCAACAAAAAAGTATGTGAAATATGTTGAAATTTTCAATAGTTACAGCATCGAGGTACATCACAGCACCACAGAGATCATTTAGTTTAAACGTACCAAATGAACAGCCCAGGCATGAACACTGCTTGTCCCAGACTGGACTGGTGATTTGTCCACGCTTGAACAGGGTCACAGGAATCACAGCTATTGCCTGTGTAATTTCACAAATATACAGGAAAACACACAGCGTAAAGAAAGAACCAATCAAAAACAGAGTGAGTTAAGGGCAGGAAACTACGCCTATATAAGGAAAGTGAAGCATATATAGGGATAACGGTATACAGAATGTACTGGCTCAGCAGAAACAGTCAGTCTGGAGGTCATTTTTTTAATGGAATCAGGAATATAAATGGTGTGACTGGGAATGCAATCTTTTTGTAGCGCACGCGTATATTCCCACATTTTAATTTCTCATATTTTTTCAGCGGTTGTTGTATTTTTCAACTGTATTGTTGTGCCACCTGCTCCTGCGCCTTCGCTGAGCTCTCCTAAGTTATTCTGACGTTGTCATCGCAACCAATTCAGTATGCATCACCATGTGCGCACGCACTCGCTCACACACACACACACAAACAATCTGAAATGTTTCATAATCTGCTCACCTTGTCATTGCCTCACAGCTGGTTCACTTGGCATCCAAATCTACTTCGATCACCCTTATCTGTCACTCTTTCCAGAAGATATGTGCATTTTATTTTCTGCATTTCCCATCATGCATTTCTCAGGTCGAACAATTTCATTCAATCGATCTCAAAATGACTGAAACTTCAAATTAAACACTATGTAACGCACTATTTTGGTTATCATTTTATAATCTCATCCATAAGCACAGTGGTGCATATCTAATGCATTGAATAAATCGCACAATGCACTGCGATAAGTTCATCACACAGAATACCCATAATGCACTGTGGGGTTTGAATATAGTGTGTCTTGATGGTGATGTGGTTGATATGGTGTTTATATAGACTCTGTAGTACTGAAAGCAGTTGCACTAAAGACATAAGACATCTCAGGGGATGAAACTCTACTTTAGCCGGTGACTGATTTACGGCCAAGTATTAAAAATGATGCTTATATTTATAATAATGTTAGTTTGTTCAGTTACTTTTGAGCCTGTGAAAATGGAAAGTCTGTGTACAAAAATGGCTGTAGTTCCTAAACAGTTAATGCGATATTTTTATCAGACTCCTTGAATTAATGCTGAACGTCTACACCTCGATCACATCTTGATGGCTTCATTTCAAATCCACCGTGGTGGCGTACAGAGGCAAAATTACGAAAATTGAGTCGCTGTTCCAATACTTCTGGAGGGAATTGTGAATACAGGGTGTATGGTTTAAGACATATCCACAGTGATGCTGAAGCATGTCTGATGGTGTTTATGTGACAGAACGATGAACCAGATCCATATCTGAACATCACCCATTCTCTTCCCTTATTTAGTGTACTATGTAGTGTGCATGATTCTATAATTCAGGCAATAGTGTTCATGATTCATCCTCATTATGATTTCTCATTTCCTCTTGTCCAGCTGTGCATGAGACAGGTGAATAGTGTGTGTTAGACTGCCTACTCTTCATCCATCAGCAAGCAGCACAGCTTCATTATCAGGGACAAGAAGTCTTCTATGTGTGTGTGACACTAATGATTTCTGGTGCTCTATAGGTGTCATCGCCGAGACGCCGGTGTGTGAAAGTAGAAGTGACAGAGCGGGTATTATGTCATGCACTCTGAAAAGCTTTGCCCATCCTCTCTCTCTCTCTCTCTCTCTCTCTCAGTATGGCTTTTGGTATGAAGCACAACTTATTAATCACAATAACAATCAGATACTATATGGCTATAATGTGTTTATGGTCATTCACCCATAAAAGGCCATACAAATATTTCCAGTAAAAGAAAAATAATCATTACCTATATCTACAGTATAACAGCACTATCTGAAGTGTTTAATTCCTCTTTAATTTAATCTGTTCAATCTGTGGAATAGGAAAAACATAATGATAATAATACCGCAGTAAAGGTGTCACGGGAATCATTGTGTGTGTGTGTGTGTGTGTGTGTGTGTGTGAGATAAGCCAGATATTATTCACAGCTCAGCAGTGACACTGCCAGCGTGTAGCACTGATATCAGTGTATCAAACACCACAGCGTTGTTAAGTTCCAAGTGGTGGACAAGATACAGTGGGCTGGCAAACTGACAATTACAGGCAGTAAATGAGAGAAAATATTGTTAGCATGCTACCTCTAGTTGATCCACAGCAAATTCTAGGTGCGTAACATTGTGTATATGGATGAACATTGGGGCGGGATCAATCAATCATTTAAATCTTACTCGTTTAGATGTTTGAGACCCTATTTGACAAAAATCTTACCTCTAAATGCACCAAAAGGTTTCATTTTAGTTACTGAGATTAAGGATCGATTTAGGTGCAATGGAAGGTCCTCACAAGGATAGTATGACAAAGCATGACACTGTTTACTCACCTCAAGCTCCTAGGAATAATGAAGCACATATACATGTTGTGCTGTGACAGGGATTAGGCAGGTAGAGCGACATACAGCTGATCTGGATTGAAAGTAACTTCTTTATTATTAGTAGCAGTAGTAATCAAAAAAATCAAACCTAATGCTGGTCTGCACACACACACACACACACACACACACACACACACACAAAGTCTTGCTGTATTTGTACAAGGTATTTTGATGGCCTAAATTATGCAATGCCTTCATCTTATCCTAACCCCGTCACCCCTTAAATCTAACCTTAACCTCAGTAACCAAAGCAAAGATTAATCTTCTCTTTTTTTCTTTTTAATTAAAAACCCTTTTTTCAATAAAGGCCCTTTTCTATGATAAAGTAAATGTCTTTACAATCACCATATTGTCATGCATTCCTATTAATACTTTGACATTTTGTTCTCACAAAGGGCTAAACACACACATCCACACCGTTGGTATATTACAATTATTTTATTGTCTGCTTGTATAATAAAATGTGATGTGCCTGTTAAAAATGTCATTATAATAAAATGAATTTAATATCGATCTGAAATGAAATGGAGAAATTGCCTTCGCTCGGATTGATTGATAGCTGTGTAATTATCTCTAATGTGGACTGGAACATGACACGCTTTTTAACAAGGGAATTGGCTAATATTCACAACTGCATAAATTTCAGAAATAAGATTATAACAGCTGTTATTGTAATGATGCAGCTGCTGAAACGATATTATCAAGTGCTGGGAGTGTGTGTGTGTGTGTGTGTGTGTGTGTGTGTGTTTGGAGTGAGGCTGGGGTGGGGGAATGTTTTATATGTTGATGAACAATAAGAAAAGCTGAGAGTTTTGACATTGTGGGGACATCTGGTTGGTCCCCATGAGGAAAAATGCTTTTTTTTTTCTTTTTCCGTTTTTGGTGATTTTGTTTGTTTGTTGGTTTGTTTGTCCTCACAAGGATAGCAAAAATTCAGCTACAACCAAACCGGTGATTCTACAATTAATTTTAAACATTATAAAAGACATTAATTAAACAGGTACAGCATTTGGGCTTATCCCAGCTCCAATAATCTACACTTAACCGTCATTTTATACAATTAAAATGAATAAAATACGGCAAAACTACAAAACGACTTTTTGTTGTTTGCGTTGACGTGCGAATCCGTCTAATCTCAGCTTAAAACATTCTTTTCCTTTAGTCGTCCATTAGAAGATATGGAAAGTCTACATTTTGATCGCACAACTCTCACTCACTTGTTACCTGCCCTGTGCACACCCCTATGAAATATTTGGGATATTCCACAACAGGAAGTTGCATCAGCCGAATTTCCTGAAGAGCCTAGAAAGAAAAAAAAAAATCACTCTTTTTTTCTTTATTTATTTTCAACGATATTTTGCTTTCAACTAATGTGGCATTTTGAAAGTTACCCAAATTACAAAAGTAAATAAAAAAAATATTTAAAGTAAACCACATTTTGCCACACTCTTTTTGCTAACTGTATGCTAACATAAGAAAAGAAAATCAACCCTGGTACTCATTTAAGAGTAAAATGCATGGGTTAATACACTTTCTGATTACATTCATGTTTTCTTGGATTTAATGTTGATTGATTTTAAAGTGTTGCACGGGCTAAATCATGGAATCACCCAGTCTCCATCTACACACCAAACCTGCATTCTTGTTATAATGGGATATTATAGAATAATACAGTAAAATAGTATTATAGCAATAAAATTCTACCATAGGTGATAAACTGTTTTTGAGTTAACACTTTATTTAGTGCCACAGTTTGTGGCTCTTAGATAGAAACTCACATCCCACCAACCAACTCACCACCCCCCAACACACACACACACACCTTTACACATTGATCTACAGGTTTGAGTGCCTATAAAGTGTACCTTGTTATATATTATTAGGTAGTGATTGGCGTGAGCGCATCAATAAGTTAATTAATCCAGCCAATCAACAGCCTCGACGTTTCAAAAGGACATTGATCTCAGATGAGGACCTGCAAGCAGAGTCTTAGTCAATTACTTTCACTCTCAGTTTTCATGTGTGTGTTATCACGTTAACACTCCTATAGCATCTGTAAAGCTGTCATCTACATCTTCTTAACAGCAATAACACACAGTGTGTTCATTTAAATAGATTGTGTCTCTTTCTCTCTTCATTGTCCTTGAGATTAGAAAAGATAGAAACCGATCTCCCTTAATGAACTACTGTGTGTGTGTGTGCGTGTGTGTTTCAGGTCTAAATTACCCTGTTAACTAAAACCAGAGAGATTAAAGGCCCAATATGTAGGTTTTCGGGAGATCTGTTAGCAGAAATGGAATATAGTGTGCATAAGTATGTTCTCATAAGTAACTGTAACTACAAATCATTGGGCTTTCTTAGCTCAGAATGAGCCCTTTATATCTACATAGATAATAATCATTCTTATAGCCCGGAGCATTACATTGGCTAACACGACTGAACTGTGTTTATAAATTGGAATAACAGGAATTAATTAGATTATCTTACTGAATTCATGAATAAATGAAATGTGTTTCAGTGGTGCCTTGAGATATGGAGTCTCTGTAGAATTGTTTGATAATACGAAGGATCTGTTTCTTATCTACACTAATCTTGCTTTCATATTTTTTTGTCCAATGATGATGGAAATAAGAGAAAGGGGTTAAATTAGTTGTAAAATTATTATAGCTTACTATGCTTACTTACTATAGCTATTATAGCTGTAAATAGCATTCAAACAGGATCATAGAATTCCAATCAGCTCATTACGGCACTGAGTTAGATCCCAGTCTATAACTCAAATAGTCTAGAACTACTCTTTACAACTATGGTGAGCAGAAAAGCAGCCCAGAATGCACATTGAACCAGGCATCCTGGAGCTGTGAGACAGCAATGGATCCTGCTGCATCATCATGCCACTATAATAAAAGGAGCAATTTGTTTCTAACAAAAAAATTAAGTTCTTATCTTTAGAGTGGGTCCAGGCCAAGCAACAACAAAGTGGACACAAACTATCTTACTGACTCTGTCATAGTAATCTAGCAGCCTTCACGTTTATGCGATGGGTCTCCAAGGCTGTACGGTGTCTCCTAACCCCCGACAAACCCTAGAGTTCAAGTTTATTCCAAACCTCAATAACTGAATGTCATTTATTTCAGAGTTAAAAGGGTCCAAACCAAAGAAGAAGAAGAAAAAGGATACAGCTCA
>JAQQZX010064413.1:0-12654 GCA_030068355.1 Notoglanidium maculatum | reverse complement strand
TCTATCTATCTATCTATCTATCTATCTATCTATCTATCTATCTATCTATCTATATTTTCCTTGCTTTTTTTCCTTTTATTGCTTATATATTGCCCAGCTATATTAACACATAAAAGAACATTTAACCTACTCACATTGCTAGAAAGTTTCTATTTAATGGATGTTTAATTTTACCAGGGCTGGCAGTAATCAGACCAGTCTAGTCTAACCGTGCTCAATTATCAAACCTAATTAGTAAAGTTGGTTAATTGGTTGATTGTGTAACTAAGGGGGAAAACACTTTGAGTAAAAAAAGCATTGCTTTACAAAAATGATCAAATGTCATTTTGCTAAAATGATGATTATGGTCTTGGTGGTGACAATTAATTTTTATTGTGTTAAATAAATCATAACTTTTAAAAATATAAAATTGTTTTATAAAAACCCTTTAGAGGTGGCTGTATTCTGGCGTTGATTTTGATATCACTTGGCCGAGAAAAGGTGAGAGGCTGAGAGAGGTTTAAATGACTATTCTTGCTCTGTTACAGAGAGAACAGTTGCCTCCCTTAAGACAGGACCTCCTTATCAACATCCAGTATGAATTATTTGGAAGAATTTTCTCAAGAGAACAAAGACAATATTGAAATGGTAATGAATTATCTAGGCCAAGGCTGTGAGCTCCTGGCAACCACTGTGGGCCCGTTCAATTACGTGTTCAATTTAGTTTTTCAGTTCTTAGCTAAACTTATTGGAGACCCAAACAGCAAAGAGGCTAAATATTTTGTTGAGCAGTTTAAAAGTGTCGACGAAAAGTTGGAAAGGATCCAACCTGGGTTACAAAAAAAAGAGCTGGTGCAGCAGCGATCAAACTTGAACATCAGGAACTTTAAACCTGAGGCAAAGATAAACAACCAGTATGAAATGTTGAAAAAAATTGTCACAGACGAATCCGAATGTAAGGACACAAAGAAAATGACATTTCTCAAGCACTTTGAGGAAACTGAGGGAGAAAAGAGCCTGAATTGGTTGTACGATGAAATCACTGGAAAGAACATCTCTGGAGAAGCAATGCTGGACACAATACTGGCCACTGAGCAGCGGAGCAGGAGGGCAGTGGAGGAATTCTGTGTTCGCCTGAAGAAGCTGTTCGTGGTTGGGATCATAGCATTGGTGGGCTACACTGCACTAAAGGAAGGTGCTGTTGGAAAGGATATAGTGCAGAAATGGCAAAGACAAATGGAAGAAGTAGAGAAGCGCATGAAGGCAGCAGTGGACGAATGTGTGAACAACTTTGCTGTGCAAGCCAAGACTGACCTAGATCAAGAGCTCAAGAAGATGCAGAGCAGAGTCGACCCTGAGTTTGCTAAATTCCTACTGGATACCCTTGTCAAGAAGTATGACTGGGTCTCCTGGTCAGTTAGGGTCTTTAATTTTGGAGGAAACATATTGTGGAAATATATGTGTGAAAAGCGATACCATATAAGTTGTAAAGCTGCCAATTATTTTGAGTATTTTCAGGATAAAGAAATAAAAATCGTGGTGTCTTTCACTACGGACCCTAAATCACTCAACAAGAGCCAGATAAGGGATCAAATAGAGAAAAAGAAGGGTGATGTGAAATCTGTGGCTGAATCTCTGAGCCACAGTCTTCCCAACTGCATTGTGCATGCTATCCATCCCACTAAAAGAGTGGAGGAAGCCAATAATTTTGACCCTGAGCACTTTTATAATATTTATCATGAAATAGCACACATTTATATCCACTCAGAATAATGGAATTTAGCTCAAACTAAATATAATGATGGCAAACAGTTACATCATTTCTGTCTCTTTGTTCTCTGATCTTAACAATAAGCATTGCAATGATATGAAATGTGCCAAGACATACAATTCCTTTTATTCTCTCTAATCTGTAAAACTGCATATGTGACTATCTTATAAGATATATGAATTTACTCAAAAATGTAATTATGGAATATAATGTATGGAATTTTGCATTCACTATATGTGTGTGAGCACCTTTGCATTCTATCGTCACTAAGTAAAGTGGTATTGTGTTTATAAGCATCATTTGTACAGAGTGGTACTGTAATAATTATCCTAAACACTTTGTCAATTATATTAAAACCATTCAAAACTATGTCTACCTAACTGTTGCTTGATAACTCATGTTGTCCCATTTAGATGCTTTCATGTGATTCAAATAAAATGGCTCTCCAAGCATTTTGCTACCCATAGTCTTGAATTTGTGCTCTGAAAATAAATTCAGCAAAGCTCAATGCTCACAATGGAGATGTAAACAACAAGAAGCAAGAAGTCTCTCCTTATTGATCTAAAAGAATTTACCTATTTACATCAGTCTCCGGTGTAAATGCTTTGTAACCAGTGACCGGATATATGGGTGGACATCATAATGGGTGAAAAAAGTGAAGCTTAAGTGTCTATGAGGCCCTCTAGTGGCTGGCTGCAGTAGAATTTTTAATTCCCACCTACATTGAGATCACCGTGGATGTTCCATCTTATGTAACAGATAATAACTTAAATAATAGCTTAAACAAAAAGCTCATACCAAGCCCATTACTACAATGATGTTGTATTTATACAATATGATGTGATTAATTAGCCTGAGAAAGTTAAGCTAAAAAGGAAACCCAGTGGACTACCATGCCCTGCATAGATATTTAGAGTATTTAGAATATTCACCTCCACAGAACTGCTACTCACTGGATGTTTTTTTTTGTTTTACACACCATTCTGTGAATGGTAGAAATTATAGAGAATGTTGTGTGTGAAAAGCAATTTCTGAAACATTCACACTAGTAATGCACCAGAATGCCATTGTCAAAATCTTTATTTATTTGATCAAAACATATTCACAGAAAATTCAAGATTTGTCAGGAATTCTCTTCAGTTTAATTGTTCTAAAAACTATCCAGAGTTCTAGACACTTTTTCCATAATTCATACCATAAAGAGAAAACTTTATATAACCTGAATTATGAAATGCATCAGGGAGCCTGTGAAACTTTAGAGAATGCTTTAAGTTTAAGTATGACAGATTTCAGTTCTTGGAGTCTAAGTCATTTTAACAAAGGAAAATCTAGATCTTTTATAAAAGATGTTCCAGGTCAGGAAATGTCTATTCCATATTTTTTCATGCATTCTAGACCTGTGTGTGTTTACAGCAATGCACCACCAGAGGGCGCTCAGAGAACTCCACTAATTTCTCAACTCTGTGTAGTTCTGAAACAGCAGAAGCCATTTTGAGAGAGAAATGCTCAGAAAATGAAGGCTGAGGCTGTCAGAAACTCCGTGTTGAAAACTGTTCTTGTATACTGATCTTGATGTGAAAAGTAGTAAGTAGTATGCCGTACATGAAAAATAAAAAAAGGCAGTACCCAGCAATTACCCGAATGATATACTAATTTGGTGAAAATTTCCCAGCATACTGCCAGGGCTCACTGCTACTGTATCCCATCATACAACGCAGTGATTTCCAGCCATAGTAAATAGGAAATAAGCCATTTACTTCCGGCACAATTAGAAGCCATATTGGATATCTGATTCTTGTCGGCTATATCGATGGAAATAGGTGTCTTACAGCAAAATAATGCTTAGCACCATGGTTCGAATTACGAGGAGGATTGGGGGGTCTGACCCCCCTAGTTAAGAATTGGACCCCCCAAAGAGGTAAAAACAAAGGTTCAAGGATGTCAAGACATTTATATATACCATTTACTTGTAACTGTAAATACTACAACATATTCCCCATATTCATGCCTTGAATACTCTTGTATTACGATTTTACACACCCCTAAAGTGGATCATACCATTTCTTAACCTTGACATCACTCTCTCGAATCCTTATTAAGGTCTGTGCTCTCGTGCGTCACACTAGCCAATGAGGACACCTGTATGTTAATTAGCTGTTTAGATTGGTTAATACACTGTACTTTCTTATCCAGAATGTATGAATTAGATTGTGTTAAGAGTCTTCGAATGAACGCTAATGTTAGCTAGTTTTTAAATTTTTCCATAAGTTACTAATGTTAGCTAGTAGATAGCACGCTCTTTCATCTCCAGTTTTGGCTTAGCATTTCATTACCAGTAAAACATGCCGTATATTATCTAACACTGGTGCTCAAGGATTAGTTGTTGTACAGATACGTTTTGACATCAGAATATAGTTTATTTCATTTTGGGTGGCTGTGGTGGTTTAGTTAGTCTTTTGCCTTTTTAATATTAGCTTTTATAATAGGCATCCCTTTTGTTTTCACTGGATTGGGTAGCTGAATAACATTAAAATCCACTTGTGCTGAAGACTGAGACATTGTTTTAGTTCAAATTAAGGCTACTTTATTGAACTCAGATTAGATTTCATTCATAGAAATCAACATGAGCAAGAGAACTAGCTATCTTGCACTTTTTTGGTGCTAAAGAGTTGAAACTTGTAAGAATTGGGACTTGGAGATAATACAGCCTGTATTTTCTGGGGTTGTAATGCAGGAGAATATGGGTGATGAAAATATGGGGAATACTAATGAAAGTATGTGATAAAGGTTTGTGATCAGTCTGAACGTGTCAAACAGGAGTGTCAAGGTTCGGCGAGCATGTTTTTCAAATGTTTACCATTCAACATGAAAGAAACCAGCGTTTGCTCAGCGAAATGAGAATGGATTTTATAACAGGTAAGCCTATCGTGTTTTATCGTTGCTCTTTCTGATGAAGAATTTTCCCTTTTTTCCAAATATAAGCTGGAATACAGAGCTCCTTATCCTCATTGTGTCCCTGTCCAAATACTTATGGTCTTGACCTTGTTGTTGCTAGGTTACAAAACGCATCATGTAGTACTTCCGCATTCTTTCACTGTGAACGTCAAGTCTCTATTTACTTTACAAAGGTTAGCTAAAACGATGGAAGGAACTCGTGTTTATTTCAAATATTGATCGTGGTAATCTTTCAGTGTTGGCTCGTAAATATCTGGGTTGTCAGTGACGGGGATCAGTTTCTCCTCTTTCTCCAGTTTCGCCATTGTTAAGTGTTGATGATACAAGTCCCGCCCCTTCTTGATTTTGATTGGTCGGTGAGAAAGAAGCGACATTCACGAGCTCGGCGGTGTTCCGCCTTATTTATTTATTTATTTATTTATTTATTTATTGTGGATGTACAAGTCTAGTGGACTACATGGAAGGTGTCATGGTTGAATACTATACTTTATACTAGGATAAGGAGAGGAGTGTACACTACACAGTGTATAATGGGCCAGTACACCAGTACACAGCCTATATTCCAGTTGTGCCCTCCAGCAGAGGCTGTTCCTTGACCCCTTGGAGGGATGGAGACAACATGATTGAAGATTTCAGGAGGGAAAATTAGGCACTGTGGTTAGATGGGTTTTTTCTACAATTAAAAACAGAAGACATGAATGACTGAAGTGTAAGCTCCATAAATAAAACATTTAATAATAAGAAAACCGACATATTTGCTACATTTGGTTTTATTCAGCCACCTCATGCATCTTGATATGTTACTTGAGTCTCATTTACTTGGTGACTGGCCCTGAAACACAACAGATATTTATCTAGCTTATTAGTAAGTGACCTGTACATAGTTTCTGCACATAGGAAAAAAACCAGCCCATAGAATTGCCATGGTAAGCTGTTGTCTTCACTCTTTCCTTACTCACTATGTAGGGCTGTATACAGAGTTGGCAACTTTCCGGAGTTTCTTGCAGTGTAGTGTAGTTACATATGTGTAGGTCACCCCACCAAGGTTGCCAGATATTTTAATGATGTCTAGACCACTGCTCGTAAACACAGCTTGCCTTGAAACCAGAAAAAAAAAGTTCAGGGATAGAAACTTCATACTGAAGAAGGAAATTATTTTTTCATTCCAGTTAAATGTAATATTAAGTAACAAAGAAAAGTCTAATATGATGGTGGCAAGCATTGAAGTAAATCTAATGGAAGTCTTGTATATTACCAGTATATTGCGGCATGAATAGTCGTAGCGTTCTCTCTTAATACCACAGACATGTCAGTATTGTTTATACCATTGTTGCATAAACTGGGTTTCATTGTGCTGGGTTTGTTTTTTCTCTCTGCTTTATCACATTATGCTGACATCCATTAGCTCACATTAGGGGTGTGACAATATGCCTGTCTGACCTGGTATAAAATCCTGAAAGAGTTTGATTGTTTACAGTAAAGAATACTGATCTAGATGGCGTCCCAAAAATGGATATTTTGAGGTGCAGTGCTCTCCATTTACATGTTTCAGGGTTGACTTCTTTTTAAGAAAAAGATTATTTCTACATGGGTTTTGATAATAGGTTTTGATGAGAGCCTCTTAGCAAGTTTGTTTTGCTAGCAGTTCCATGAACAGGCAATATAGTAGTTGCTGTGTGTTGTGGTTTTTTCCAGTAAACATGGAAAGAGACCAAGAAGACTCTGATCTTAGATGGATTATGTGTGTTATTTTTCTAAATGAATTCCTTTCTTTTATTCAATATACCTATTTTCATTTGCTTGTATAGTGACCTTGAGGCAATAAATAAACAAATTTGCTCTTTTCTCAGGACCAGACATGCAACAATATATTGTGCAACGATTAATAAATTTATGGTGATTCAAATTGAGGACAAAAAAAATGAACCGTGATTATTGGGCTGTGTAATGTCTTAGTTTTTCTTAGCTGTAATTGTATTGTTTAGACAGCAGAGGCACAGCCTTCCATTGACTTCCATTAATTTTTTTTTAATTGCCATCAAATAACTTTCTTAATCTGAATAGTTCTGTCCCGTTATATGACCGTTGTTCTTTTCAAGAGAATCAAAACAGCTCCATAACTGCATTACTCACTTTATGGCCTCGTAATAAACGTTTTTCTTCAACTATGCTAAAAATAACGTCACGGATCTGCGAAGGCCGGTTGCACAACTGTATCATTTGGATAATAAGCTTTTGGGGAAATCTGAAAAAAACTTTTCAGTCCTCAGTGGTTCCCCTTTAAGAGCTCAGTGAGTTAGAATACTTACAAAAATAATTATATTTGTGCCGCAGTTACCACAGACAGTGAGGCAGCTACTTCTTTGCTTTGCGTTGCCTTACACCATCAAAATTGAGCTTTTTGCTGCACTGTACACAGACAGTCACTGAGAGGCTCAGCAGGAAGTAGCCCCAATCTAGCTTCACTTCTCTCCATTTAAACCCTATGGAGTGGCTACATTACCTTTTGTCACTGTCTATGGTGAAAACACACACACACAAACCCAGATCAAACATGGGGAAAAAGCTTTTGTGTGATCGACTGCTGAAAACAAAAGAAAAGAGAAGCAAATATAAGCAGTTGTTAAGACTACAGCCTTCACAAAGGTTCATAAATTTTTATTAACAAATGGCCTTATCTTTAATAAAAGGAATATTTAATTTAATAGGCTTTTATATTCTACCTTTACAAATGTTTGCAAATAATTAATGTTGGTTATTAATAAAATGTAAAAAAAAAAAAAAAAGTTTTTGTTTTAATTTAACAGGAGGAACATTTAAACTGGCAGCACGGTGGTGCAGTGGTTTGTGGAGTTTGCATGATCTTCCTGTACCTGCTTGGCTTTCCTCCCACAGTAAAGACCTGCGGATTAGAGGTCAGTTGGCTACTCTAAATTGCCCATAGGTGAGCATGTGAGTGTGAATGGTTGTTGTTCTCGGTGTTATTCCCGAGATAGATTGGCAGCCTGCCCAGGGTGTACCCCACCTCTCACTGAAGTCAGCTGGAACTGGCTCCAGCTTCCCTGTGACCTGCAGTGGATAAGTGGTATAGAAAATGGATGAATGGATGGAACATTTAAGTTAATGAAGAACTGTCTTCATTTAATTTTTTTTCGATGTAAATCAAATTGTGAACACAATATTGTGAATCAAGTCAAATCATGAATTGGGTGAAGTGTTACAAGCCGTATTATTATTATTATTATTATTATTTCTCCAATTCGTGATGAACAAAGCATAAAAAATCTGTATAATTCTAGTTTTGTATACTGGTTAAGTAAAAATGAAGCCATATTGTAATCAGTATGCAAAAATAAGTAGAGACAAAACCTTGTGACAAACAGTCAGGCTGGAAAATGCTCGTAAGGAACATTTCCCTTTATGACACGTCCTTACATGTCCAGGTTTTGCTGAATTCAACAGAAATACAAGGTATAATATTGTCCTTAAGAATCCAGCTCTGTGACTTTAGACACACCCTAACACACACCGGGATAAGCAGCTGTAGATATGAAGAAGTCTTTCTTCTTTCTTCTGTTTCCCTCTGTGCTTGTTCTCTTGGTGAGGTCATACCCTCACCTGGCTTTTCGTACCACTGCTCTGCAGATGACACTCAGCTTTTCCTCTCCTTTGCTCAGACACTTGTGTTTTTGCACAGACATCTCTTCACTGATGGCAGCTTATCAACTGAAATTAATCCTAGCAAGATTGAGCTGTTGTGCATTCCATGGCAAGATCGTGTGAAAACTCTGACTCCGCATCTGTCATGTCACACAACATCAGGGTAAGATACACAACCAACTGTCCTTCTCACCTTACATCACTAAACTGGCTCGTTCAGGTTTTTCCTTTACACCATCAGGATGATTTGGTCATTTCTTTCCACTGAGGCCACTCAGGGGCTTGTTCAGTCCCTTGCCATTTACGATCAGACTTCTCTAACTCACTCCTGGCGGTCTGCCCCCTGCATACTGTCTGACCTCTGCAACTAATCTAGAATGCAACTGCATAGTATTTTTTTAAACATCCCCAAATTCTCTCTCACCATCCCATTGCTGTATTTGTTCTGATGGCTTCCTATAGCTACCTGTATCAGATTTAAAACACTGATGCTTGCCTACAAAGGCAAAACACAGATCAATGCCCATCTAAATTACAGCACTTATCACACTCTGCTCTGCACTACACTCTCATGCTATTAGGAACACATGCATTAAGGCTTGTTTCTGAGTCACTTCCTGTCTTCAAATGAAGTCTTTTGTTTCTGTACCAAGCTCTCTCCAACAGGGTTTTAGACTGATGGTACTCTCAGGCATGCTCACAGCCTTCAAAAAGAATAACTCACCTGCAGAAGGTCCATGTAAGGTGTACATCTTTGTGAATTGCTCTGACTGAGTGTGTGTATATATTTGTTTGTTTTGTTAATAGACCTCTACTATAGAAGTGCTGTCATGACTGAACACAAATGAATTCATTGGAAATGATTATGAGCAGGATGTTCTTAAATTGAGAAATGGAACCAACTATTCATTAGAAAATATTGCAGGCAGGTGCAGACAGCAATAATAACCGTATGGGCAGGATTAAAAACCGGTTCCTTTGTCAGTGAGACTATAGTAATAACTATGAGCAGTGAGAGTAATTCACACACTTTGACATTTTGTTATTTCAACCTCTAAGATTTTTTTCCAGTGTATCCAGAGTTGCATTTACTAGAATAGGGGAAAAAAAAACAAACCTTTCAGTAGAAGCCATGCCCACTTCAGGTTTAAATGCTAAAGGTAAACTATGTAGTACTCAGCAACCTGAATGCTCCTCCCTTACCACTCCCTTTCCAAGCATGTATTAGAACATACGATTCTAATACTATACTTACATTCATACTCCCTTGCTTTTTCTGTACTAAGTAATAAGTGTGATAATAATATCCACTATTTATCAAAATTTGGTTTCTCAAAATTTTTAACAGCCCCAGCAAACACCCATCTGATATCCTCAAAAGTCTACACAGTGAACCTTTAATGCAGATATACAGTAGGTGGTGGCAGGGCATTCCATCCCTGACTTGTGGTCTAAATCAGACAGGCCCAACCTGGGCTCACACTTATTAATTGCATGATTCAAGTATTTAAAATTCTGAAGGTCAAGACTGGCCTACAGCGTTAGCACACAGCCTTTCTTATAACTTTATAAGTTATATTGGTGGTACTTGTTTAAACCAAATCCAATCATGTTGGCTTAGAAGGATTGGTGTTGCAGTGTGGTGGAGGCTGGCAAGGATGTAGTTTCTTGCCGAGCAGGAAAGTTCCCGTGGCTGTGACTCGTACCTCCTGCCGAGTTTCGGCACCACTGCACATACCAATTGAAAAACTGTTTCAGCTCAGTAGATTTCCAGTTTTCCCTCAGTTTGGCCACCACTGTTCTTGATGCCATTAATCAGATTCATAGCACATTTCACACATTCTGCTGCAGCTTGGCCTGCATTTGCTATTTATAGGAGTCCTTGCTCTCTCTATTTTCAGTTATCTCTGTACCCATCTCATGTCCTCCTTTTCCCCTTGCTCTGCTCTGATTTTCTTCTTGTATAGAAGTGCCTTGAGCTCATTATTTACCTATGATTTGTTGTTTGGAAAACACTTATGAAATCCTTAAAGGCTTGACTGTCTACATATAAAGAAAAAATGTTTCTATCACATTCTAAAGCATATAACCTTTAACCTTTCCTCTCTCCGCTTATTGTATTTTATGATTGTCCAAATTTAGCTGAACCCTGGCGTCCCAAATTACCAAACCATGTTCACTTTTAGTGTTTTACATGTTAGCATAACAAGCGTGTGCTGTATCAAGTCGTATTATTTGTGGGTGATCGGAATTAATCTACATTTCAAATCCAAATAATTTTCCCATCATAAAAATGAAACGTAGAAATCTTTAGTTAGTGTTCAAGGCTCAAGATTACTTTAGATCAGGGATATCAGCAATATCTCTCACAAAGGTTTTATGGAGGCACTTTTTTTGTACATTGCACACTGAATTTGGGCCTATGACCTACCATCACAATACTATATTATTAAAAAATATGATCTATTTCTTATTTTAGACTGAATCACAATTAATCTGCTTGGAACCCAATCACAAAAATGTACTTTAAGTACATTAAGATGTTCTTGTGGTATTTTCTGGGCCTGAATTAGCTAAATTAGCTAGCAGACTGGACTTGAAAAAAGGTAAAAATGATTGTGCTGGTATAAAAATATTACTACTTGTTTGCTGCTGAGCATTGACTGCTATTAACTCCACCACCATGTAACAAAGCTAGGGTTAGTAAATGATAACGAATCTATGTGTACTAATATATTCTCACCCCTTTTTCTGAAAATGAAGGTACCAGCCATGCTGGTAAATATGCAAAAAATAAAAGACAATTATGTCTTTCTTCTAAAAAGGCAAATGAATTGAAGGCCTGTTAGGGGGTTTTATGTCATTTGTTTAGTCCAGTTGTTAAGGGAGGCTGGCATTACAGGGATCTGCTCCTAAAATAAAAATACTACTGAAAACACTCGCTCGCCATCTCCTGGTCAAAAATGTGGTATAGTTTAAATATGTTCAACATGTCCCCTTGGATAAACATTTTTTTTGACTGTGCAAATGCAGCATTTCTACTTGGTATAGATACGTCACACAAACTTAGCTTTATTTAATAAATAATTGCGTTCTTGTTCATTTTTTGTGGGCTAAGCTAGTTGTTACGAGCGAAATTCATTAAGCTGTTTTCTATTCTGAATTTCCTACTTTGCTGATGCTCTACTCTGCTAGTGTATGAGAGGCAATCAATGGCAGGACCAGTAGAGAAAGCTGAAGTAATTGGCGTTTCCGGATGTTCACTGGTGAGACGTCAGTATTGGGGTTCAGTTTTGAACATGTATGTTCTTACATATAAAGAACTGAGTTATGAATGGTTTAACATTTTTAGGATGTTGGTGAAGGTGTCTCCACAGGGTGGTCTGGATGTGAGGATTTTTTTTCTAAATAAATAATTTATTAATTTATTTTTTTTTAAATGGTGTGTGTGTGTGTGTGTGTGTGTGTGTGTGAATGACAGTCCTACAGTACGTTGGAAGTTGTCTTGGTGGCATTTTAAAACTCTCTTTATACTAACCATTAAGCTGGAAGTACAAAAATATATTGAGAGTGTGGGAATCTCATCGTGTTGTTTTACATTACCAAAAGTTAAATAGATTTGCAGAAGAGGTGGATGAGGCATGTGCACAGGAGTACAGGAATATGATACAATCTCGACTTTGCCTAGAGGAGGCCGTGCATAAAAACTCACCAAATGGGTAAAGAGGGGACAAGCAATTAAGATTGCTGAACTTCAATATTGTGGGCTATTTTGTATAGATTTATGAAATATAATCCTAATTTCAGCTCTTGGTTATAACAGAATGTAGAAAGCTCAAGCTGGTGAATTCTTATGAAAGACACTATGTCTCATAAGCTGAAAGCCTGGGTATACCATATGGGTAGTTTCTATAGAATTGTGTGCAAGTGTTTTGAGGCTAACATGCTAATGCATTTCTTTGTAAAGCCTGCAGGTGTCACTAACCTAATGTTGCAATACACATTAATTTGCATATTTCTCTGTTGTGGGTACATCAGTGTTCAGAATGAGCTACCAAATCATTGCTAAATGTTACTGAAATATCTTTTTTCCCAATAACAATAATTGCACACTGGGGTAAAGTGTCAAGTTAAGTAGTAAGTGACAAATTAAGTACTACTTGACATTGCAGACAGAAGCAGTTTGTGGTATGTTGGTAACCAGTACACTGGGGGATGTTTAGCTGCTGGAGTTAAGGAGTCTGATGGCCTGATGATAAAAGCTGTTCTTAAGTCTGGTAGTCCGTGCA
>JAQQZX010064353.1:0-12660 GCA_030068355.1 Notoglanidium maculatum | reverse complement strand
AGGGGAAAGGAGGAGATATTGTTAACCAAAGCACACAAATAAGGACCTGTATGAGAGTGAAGATAAGAACAGAGAGACGTTGTTGTGAAGGCCCAAACCATTTCATGACATTATTCCCTGGAAGTGTAGCCCTGAAGGCCATTAACACCACTACTGTTTTCCCCAGAACACAGGAGATGCAGAGGACAAACGTGATCCCAAATGTTGTGTGGCGCAGCATACAGGACCACTCAGAAGGCTGACCAATAAAAGTAAGTGAACAGAGGAAACACAGAATCAGAGAGAAGAGCAGCAGGAAGCTCAGTTCAGAGTTGTTGGCTTTGACTATTGGAGTAGTTTTATATCTAAAAAATATTGCAGTTATTGCTATTGCTATAAATGTACCAATAATAGAAACAGCTGTTAGCAAAATTCCCATAGTTTCTTCATACGATAGATATTCAATTTCCTTTTGTACACATATGTCCCTCTGTAGATTTGGCCAGTAGTCTTGATCACAGTGTTCACATGTAATCGAATCTGTAGAGTAGGAACGATAACAAAAAAGGAGACATTACATACACATAACAGAATAATGCATGTCTTTTAAGACATCTCAAAGTATAGACAGGGAGTCAAACATGTGGACTATATTTATTGAGTAAAATCAATATATTCTATACAGTAGTATTACATAATAGTTTGTTCCCCACATTGCCACTATAACAACATCCACTCTACTGAGAATGGCTCTCCACTAGATTTTGTAGCAAGACTATGTTGAACATTTCATTCAATTTCGTGTTTATTCCCTACTTTGCTGTTATAACAGCATTCACTTTTCTGGGAAGGTTTCCCACTAGATTTTACACTAGATTTTCCACCAGATATTGGAGCAATTGCATGTTAAACATCTCATTCAAGTTCGAATTTGCTCCCCACTTTGCTGCTATAATAGCATCTACTTTTCTGGGAAGGCTTTCCACTAGATTTTAGCTGTGGGGATTTGTACCCATTCAGCCTCAAAAGCATTAGTGAAGTCAAGAATTGCTGAGTGAGAAGACCTGGACAGGACTCTGTCATTATGTCATTATGGACCCTGCTTTGGTCACAGGAACCTTGTCATGCTTCAAAAGATTTGGGCTAGGCCCCTTAGTTTCCATAATAAGAAATCCTAATGCTACAGCATGCAAAGACTTTCTATACAATTGGGCATAATTTGGGAAGACCCATGCATGGATGTGCTGGTCAGGTGTTCACATGTGTTTGGCAATATAGTGTAAAAACCTCTTAGAGTTGTTTATCTTTTTACAGCAGCTAAAAATATGGTTTATATTTGTTTGTTTATATTCAATTTTTTATATTAATAAATTATATTCAATATTTATTATATTCAATATTCAATAAAATTATATTATTTATTATATTCAATATTATAATTATATTCAATAACAGTTTCTGTTTGTACCTGTCATATTACTGATCTGTCCTTCAGCACACTGTATGCAGTCAAAGCAACAGATAGGCTTTCCCTTCTGTACAGCCTTCCTTGTGCCAGGGGGACAACTTTCACTGCAGATGGATACTGGTACCTAAATTCATGGAAATGCAGTAGTAATAATAATAATAATAATAATAATAATAATATGCAATTTATTTTGTCTTTTACTGACCTGTGTGACATTATTTGCCCATATTATGTTGGCCATGTTTATTATTAGACGGTGCTGATCAGGGAAAGAGGAGTCATAACTTCCAACAGTGATAAAGTCATTTTTGTATTCTGTATTAGTTTGCCAGTTTATAATATCATATTTTGCAACTGGGTCACCATTTTCATCAAAATAAACTTCTTCACCCTCTTTGGTCTTGAATCGAACCTTTCTGAGGTGCTCTAAAAACTGTAAAAATAGAGCAAAAGTTATATTTCAATAAAAGGTAGGTTTTGTACTGTTCCGGTAAATGGAAATCATTTTAGTTGTTTATTTTGTTGAATTTGTGCATTATGTACATGTATGTGCCAAAGATCATAGGCCGAAGTGTGAAAATGGTTTTAAACAAACTATTACGCACTGTTAGAGCATCAGGCTGCTGCTTTGTAGAACAGGTTTGTTTGCAACCAAGAAGTTCATGCAATGTATGAGCAATTGCATATACTCCCTTATACACGTTACTGAAAATAGGCATCAGGGACATGTCAATAAAAGTATTTTCCAGCTCAGACAATTCCTCCTCTCCTGTGCACAGTGATATATCCCCTGAATCATTATGAATTGTATATTTACACTCAAAAAGAGTCTCCCAGAATTCAATAAAAATGGCATTGCCTGTAGATTTCAGTGACTTTATATCTAGAATAAAGTCCTTCAGACCTGCTACCTTTGTTTTAGGAATGGCTAGCCCTATAGCTCCTTGCAGCATGTTGTACTTATCTAAAGCAGCAAGTTCTATATCAGAGATCCAAGCCTCTGTTCCCACCCACTGGCATCCAGTGATGTTGTGTTCAAAAAGTACATGCAGCAAAATGTCCAGATCCCAGGTATCAAGAAATACCACTATCACTCGTGAAGTGGATCTCTTGATTTGCTCAACAATTCTAAGCAATTTTTCTTGTGAGTATGTTTTAAAAAATGGAAGAGAATATTCTATGCAGACACCCAGCTGTTGTGCAAATTCAGTAAATGCAGCCATCCCACTGTTACCATAATCATCGTCTCTTCTTATTGCTCCCACCCAGGTCCAGCCAAAGTGTTTGACCATCTCTGCAAGTGCTCTGCTTTGATAGGCATCACTAGGTATAGTACGCATAAATGAGGGATATTTTCTTTTGTCACTGAGGCACTCACAAGTGGCGTAGTGACTGATCTAATGTAAATCACATGGAACAGTACATAACATTATACTGTATGTAACATTATACTGTATTTAACATATTGTTCTCATTGTCCTAAAATAGATTTTTTTTTAAATTGTATAAATACTTACTAAGGGAATGCTGAAAGGTCCTATACTCGTTGCTATAGCCATAGACACTGATGAGTAGGCTTCTCCTATTATGGCCTGCACCTGGGCTGACTTCATGCAGGGTTCATCTGAAGCTGTGTTATTTCCATTCATAAGTGCCATGGCCATTTTAACACCCATCACTTCAGAACCACATGTGTCATAGATCTTATAACCCAATGACAGTCCAGGCAGTAAAGACGTATTGTTGTTTATTTCCTCTATTGCAAACATCAAGGACTGTGAAAACTTCAAAGCTGTGAGATCAAGACTTTTCAAGAAATTCAGAGACAGGGTCTGTTAGTGTTAGTAACACTGCATCATGTAACACTGCATTTCATTAACATTAAAATTTAATATAATACATGTCTAAACAATGGCTTAATTGCTCCTTTTTAATGCTGATTACCTCATGCACTTCATTGGAGATGGCATGACAAAATAGGATAAATCTGTGGTCTCCCATAAGCTATGTAAAGGGAAAATCCCCCCAACTATGATTTCACCATCCTTCCATAGCTGTGGGTTTGCAATATCTCCTCTTAAGATACAAGCAGTTCCATTAGCTCTTGAAAAATTAACAATGATCATTACCACATGCAAGAGGGTGAGCATGGACTCCATCAACCTAACCTGCACAGAAAAGAGTAGATTCAATGTGGCTAGTCTGAATCAGTTGACTGACTAACAAGGATTTGTGATATTTATAGAGTCAGAAAGACCAATCTCAAGGGTTATATAATGTGGAATGCTGTCATAGGATGTGGCTTTCACGTAAGGAAATTTCTTATACAGAATGATCATCTTATTTTTACATCTGTAAGATGTAGGCTTTCTACTGCTTTTTGAGGTTTCTGTTTTTGCATATTACAAAATGGAAAGCCTGTAGGCTATAAAACACCATTTTTATGGGTATTTGAGCACACAGTTTTTAATCTTTTTTTTTTTCAAGTGGAAAGTGCTGCACCATGCCATAGCTGAAATTGTGACCCTGAAGGCCATTTGAGAAAAGAAAAAAAAATCATGCGAATATCATTTTGAGAGAGAACTAAACAACCTCAGTCCGGCAATGGGCTGGACATGCATTTTCTATCCCCTGGCACATCCATTATCATGCATGCATAACTGAAAATAGCTCACCTGCCAATCTCAATATTGACCTGAGAACACAGCTATAAGTAATTAAGGGAGCATTCTATAGTAACAAATGATGTCACATTTTTTTTTTGCTAACTGGCGGTCTCTCTTTCAGGTTTGTTTGATGGCTGTGATTTGGTGGCCATGATTCAGTGGACAAAATAATGTCTGATTAATTGAAAGATCAAGGACATGGTGTCTTTTTGTTCCTGTCTGTATTTATGCTTTCAGAAATTTATTCTTGAAATCTTTTGGCGTGAAGTGTTTTGAATAAATGTAAGTATTTCCTGATACATCAGTGTAGAACTCATGTGTGGGTGTGTGTGAGTGTGTGCATGCATGTGCACCAAAAGCACTAAGTTGTTGATGGCTTGCCAAGTTCTATTAAGTCCAAGTTTACTTAAGTTCAAGGAGAGAAGGAAGTGTCTGCCCATGTGAATTAGTGAATTTACAATTCAGTTGTTGTAAATACTGTCAATCATTAATATACTATAAATAATTATATAATTTAAATATGCAGTGTCATGCAATATGCACCACTTATGTGGAGTGTTTTGTCCATGAGACATTGAAATAAGGCTGGGGTGCAAATAAACCAAATGGAAATATGACAAATCAATGTTAACAAAATGGAACCTATTTCTACTTGGGACACTGGAGTCAAGGGATTCTTCCAATAATTGTGCTGTGCCTAATCCATCAAGCAGTTTATCAATGTGTATCATTGGGTATACATCAAATTGTGTTCACTTTACTTTTCTTACACTATTGCACTCATTGCACTTTTTTTTCACTTTTTGTTTCTGTTTAAACAGCCCTGAAAAGTAACTAGTACAGATATTTAAAAAATCCAGCCTTTAGTCTGAATTTATTTTTGGGTCTTTGTGTGAGAGTTCTTCCTTCCTGTACCATTATTCTCTCCCTCTCTACTGCATTGCTCAACTGCAGCTGCATTCAAGGTAATCCTAAGGTATGTGCTCAATGAGGTTTGTGCAACTGAATAGAGGCAAAATAAGTAAAATTTCCCTCGCCAGATAACTGGGGTGAAACAAGCCACACCATTTAGGTTTATCTTTAGGTCCCTCCTCCTCTAAGTTTTTCCTAATGACATCTAAGACAATACTGAGTTCGCACCCATAAAGCTATTCAAATAGTGAGAAACCTGTGGAGACTTGTGTGACCCTTGTGCTGTGACAATAACTGGGGCTTGAGATACTTATCACAATTAACATTAATGAATTTATGAATCATATTTCTGATTAAACTGCATTGACCAGCCCATCTCTTTGCGAATGGGAAACACTGATATGAATTGATTTAATTCCCTGTAATTAATGCACTTTGCAAAGTGTGTGACAAGAATGTAGTGCTTTGAGTAGTTAGGATCACTTGCTGGATCCTGACATGGAACTCTGAAAAGTGCCTCTGCAATGCTGCATGCTGAGATGTTGTGAGGAGGCATGGCTTCCGTTTATCACATTATGTAACTAAAATGAACTAAGTGATGTCTCGAGAAGGCCAGCAGATTCACCAGCTGACATTCACAACATGCCACCCAATACCTGCATACATCAATGCAAATGCCCAGCCAATAGAAAAAGGCTGTGGTATGGTTTAGTGACTATCCTGCTCAGAATTCCCAGCCATGGGATTACGAAGAAGTACCAACAATTAGGTCATCTTTTCCTTAGTTTGAGTGTCTTACCTCACTCATTGTAACATATACTTAATAGCCAAAAACTATGGGTGGGATTGTGCAACATTTGGCTAGATTTGGACACTAGAGAGTGAGACCAACTGGACACCTGTAGAGAGTCCCACATCTTAAATATCTGGGAGTACAGATTCCAGAGGACTTAACTTGGTCTATACACATCGAGATGATTGAAGAAGGTACATCAGCACCTTTACTAACTCCACAGATTAAGGAAGTTCAGATTGCCATCTTCCCTCCTCATCTTCTTCTACAGGAGCACTATCAAATGCATCCTGACCTGGAACATGATTGTGTGGTACAGAGACACCACCAGTCTGGACCACATAGCCCTAAAAAGGGTGTTGCGATCAGCTGAATGTACCACCAGTGAACACCTACCAGATCTGCTTGAGTGTTCTAACACATCACTCATTCCATTATCACATACCACACATGCCAATTAGACCATCTGTATTTCATGGACATTCATGTACACAATATGTATAGCACATATCAGACACACTTGCATATTGCACTTACTACTAGGATATTTATTGTTTGGTGTTTATTGTTTAATTGTTTACTGCACTGCATTGCCCTGCACTGTTGTGCACTTTATATCTAATGTATCTTACATGTCCTACATGTAATGTTTGCACGGTTTGAGAATTTGCTATTAAGAATTTCACTGCAAGAGTTATGCACCATATAACAATCTGTATGTGACAATTAAGAACTTTAACTTGACATCACCTTGAAGAAGAGGGATGGGAGGAAAAGAGAGGTGAAAACTGTGTCTGGGGTGCTGGGATTGCCACAAAACTTGGTTCCTGGAAGCTGGAAACAGAGGGAGAAAAGAGAAGGGGAGAGAGAGAGGAGTTCTGCCTGCTATGATGGATGCCTCCAGGTGATCATCTGCTAGCTATATACCTTTTTAAGGGACACTGTTTGGTGTCAGCATCCACATTGGCAGAAGTCTTTGGAATGCTTCTGTCCAAAAATGAACTGGAGACCTACCTCCACAAATTTCAAGGTCTGTAAGCTTCATGTGTGTTTTTCCAGGATCCAGCAGACCAATTTCAGTCCCACCTTCATGGTCTGGTACTTCAGCTGCATATGCAGCAGGAGCTGCTGGATGGTGAGCTGGGCTTCTCCTGACAGCAAGAGGAGAAGGCGTATGGCCTACTCTCATTCTTAGGCCATCCATATGCAGCTTCTGCACATCCTAAGAGCTCCACAAATGCCTTTGGATCATCCATGGAGGACATTTTCATAGGCCTTGCAACCAGGCTAATCTCTTTTTTTTGTAATTACTAAATGCATGTGTACACCACCCAGAAATTATGGATAATTACTAGTGTGGTGCCAGCAAGGAAAAGCCAGCCACCTGAGGAAAAGATTTGAAAGTGCAGTTGGAGATTTGTAGTGGTGAACAGTTTGAACCATCTGCTCAGTGATACTGCTAGGTTCAGTGAAGAAGATACTAAAAAAAAAAACAGCGATTCTGTCTGTAGATGGTACAAAACAGAAACCAAAGGAGAGTTCCATGCTTGGTCAATCTAACAAAAGAAACTGAACTGAAACATGATGTGTCCACTAGCAAATGCTTGTTCTCAACCATGTAACTACTGCTAAAGGTATGTAACTACTGGTACTTTTACTACAATTATGCATATTCAGGATGGCTGTTGTGTATGTCCATATTTACATTATTTATGGTGAAACATGTGTATGTCCTTAGAAATTAACACAATGTCTCCATGTAGTGCAATACCAATGTAAATATCATGGTCAGTATAACACTATGTGATAGTGTTGGTAACAGAAAACAAACTAATTAATGATGTTTCAAATCACATACTCATGTGCTTTTCTAGACCATTATTGAGTATGAACACTAACTGGATTTCTTATTACAGTCAGTATTTGAATATGAAAATCCTCTAAAAAAAGGGGGGGTCTGTTTTGAGTACCAGTATTCTTGACCTTCTTGATTAGTAAATACTTTTGAATGTACTGTGAGGGTTTTCAATTTGAGACCTAGGTCAATGCAACAATCTTGTTGATGGTAGAAAGTTTTAAAGAGAAACACGGCTGTGCATAAGTTGCGTATTAGCCATGCCACTGGCATGAAAATTTTGTTGAAACAATTTTATTTTTAATTAAAAAAATCCCAGCATCCCCTGTCATGTGTGCACACATATGATACAAAGCCCCACGAAGCTCCACTTACAATTTAATGTTTTGTTCCCTCATTGGCATGCAACAATGCATGTCTCTCTATGCCACTTCTACGTGCAAGTGTCAGGGCTGTTCATGTCATTTGTTTATTTGTTTTTCTGTTTCAGAAACACAATAGAAAAACAGAAAACCAAACAAAACCTAAATGGAAAAATCAAGCTGTTTCCTTTGTTTGTGTAATACTTACAGAAAATACAGGGAATGCTGGGAAAATGAGGAGGCACAGGAATGTGATTTAAATGTTTTCAAGAAAGAAACTTGTGATGACTGTAGATTATGTTCAAGGTGCAACCCTTCTCAGGAAGAACAATCAACTTTAACCATTTTTTGCATAGAGCCTCCATTACAAACTCCATTATGAAGTTTACACTCAATTACAAATTTTGTCTATGTTGTTGTTCAAAGGCTATAATACTTGACTTTTAATTAGTTTTTTATTCTTTTACGAGTTGTTAATTTATATAAAACTATTTATTTTCAGGTCCATGCACACACCATTTATTCAACTGATGGCCACTACAGAGGCATACTCCCATGACAAGATGATGTGTTCAACAATGCAGTGGTCCACAATGGTGGCCACTAAGAGGTACATGGGAGAAAGGGGAGATCACCACTGATGAATGCTATAGCTGGCAAGGCCAAATCTCAGTCTGCTTCACAATTTGCTGCCCACACAGTGGCCCATTGCCTCAGCATCTTTGTCTGCTCCCAGAGCTACTTGATCAAAGATGACACAAAAAAACTGTACAAGTACAATGAAAATTGTTCTTTGTGAATTTGTACTTGTTACATATTGTGTTTGAATGCCTGGAAGTATAACAAAGGCTAGAAACACATGCTGTATTGGGCATTTCAAATTGGTATATATATATACACACACACACACACACACATATATATATATATATATATATATATATATGTATATACACGCGGGAATTTGTTGAGGTGCTAGAGGCAGCCATATCCACACTGGAGATGTCACGCTATCGACCAAGACCAGCTCAGGCCAAGGTCCCTCCAGCTGCCAGCTGCCAGCTCAGATGCCGGCCCCGTTTCCTCACCGACAGCCAGCCCAAGGCCAACACCGTCGAAGCAGGATGTTACTATGGTTACCGAGCCCTATTTATCTGAAATCAGAAAAGCATGGATGGCAGCATGCATGGTCCATGAGAATGCCATGCCGGGGACACTGACCGCCATACTGCAGCTGGAGGGACAGCCTGTCACTGCCCTCCTCGACACCAGGAGCAGGCTGAGGTAGAGCGATTCTGCCGGGCATGTCCAAGTTGTCAGAAGACTTCCCCCCACAAATCGGCCCCGGTGCCACCCATCCCCCTCCCGATCATTGGAGTCCCTTTTGAGCGGGTCAGGATGGACCTCGTAGGGCCGCTGCTGAAGTACACCCATGGCTATGAATACATCCTTGTACTAGTTGATTACGCCACCCGCTAGCCCGAAGCCGTGCCTCTCCGAAAACCCACATCTCAAAACATCGCAAGGGAGCTCATCCTGTTATTTAGTCGGGTGGGGATACCAAGGACATCCTCATGGACCAGGGCACCCCATCCGTCTTCCACGTGATGCGGGACCTGTGTCGGCTGCTGCAGATCAACCATCTTCGCTCGTCAGTGTACCATCCCAAGACAGACGGATGGTGGAAAGGTTCAACCAGACCTTAAAATGCATGCTCTGTCGGGTCATCAAGGACGAAGGCCGGAGCTGGGACCTACTCCTTCCATATGTGCACTTCGCTGTCTGAGAAACACCTCAGGCCTCGACGGGCTTCAGCAGCGGGCTTATAACATCAGGGCCCAATCGTGAGTTCCAGGTGGGGGATAAGGTGCTGCTCCTAATCCCCAGTGCCGTGTGTAAATTCCTTGCATGCTGGCAGGGCCCATACATGGTGGTTGAGAGAGTAGGTCCGGTGAATTACCGCCTGCAGCAGCCAGGTAAGTGAGCAGAGACACAACTATACCACATCAACCTGCTTAAACATTGGATCGAGCCTGTCCATGCACTCCTTTCGTTCCATTCCTCTGTTCCAGGTCTTGCCGAGGCAGTCCACAAAGGACCAGATCTTCACCCAACCCAATGGTACGGCTTGGAGGAACTTGAGTCCCAATTCAGAGATGTTTTCTCCATGGAGCCCGGACAGATCCACGTGGCCCAGCACCAAATTAGGACACCCCCTGGAGTTGTTGTCAGCCAGCGGCCCTACCGAGTGCTGGAGGCCCAGCGTCAAGGTTATAGAGGCAGAAGTGACCATCATGCACAGAGACAGGATCATTGAAGAGTCCGCCAGCCCCTGGTCTAGCCCCATCATTGTGGGCCCATGTCCGATGGGAGCCTGCGACTCTGTAACAACTTCCGCAAGCTCAACGAAGTCTCGGAGTTCGACAGACCCAATGTCGAGGGTGGACGAACTAGTGGAGTGCCTAGGGAGAGTCTGGTTCATTTCCACACTAGATCTGATGAAGGGCTACGGGCAGGTCCCACTCACTCCCTCCTCCCACCCCAAAACGGCATTTAGTACAGCATTGGGACACTGGCAGTACCAGGTTCTTCCTTTTGGGCTGCACGGAGCCCCAGTAACGTTTCAGCGATTGATGGACATCATCCTGCGCCCCCAACGAGACTTCGCTGCGGCCTACCTGGACGACATGGTAATCCACTCTCGGAGCTGGGACGATCATCTGTACCATCTGTGCCGAGTCCTCAAGGCGCTGCGACGGGCTGGGCTCACGGCGAACCCCAAGAAATGCCATCTGGGGCTAACGGAAGCACAGTACCTGGGGTACAGCATCGGCCAGGGACTGCTGAAGCCACAGGAAAGAAAGATCACAGCAGTCCGGCAGTATCCCCAACCCCAAACAAAGAAACAGGTATGTGCGTGACTGGGGCTGGCTGGGTACTACAAGCGACGTTTTGTTCATAACTTTGCCTCTATAGCTGCCCCCCTTACAGATCTGACCAGGAAGGGTGAGTCAGAGAAGGTAAGGTGGACCTCAGCCACCAGGCGGGCATTCGAGGAACTGAAGACCACCCTCACCAGCTTCCACGTCCTCCGGAACCCTGATTTTGACCTCCCCTTCCTAGTGCAGACAGACGCCTCAGAGACTGGACTGGGAGCAGTCTTGGCGCAAGAGTTCGACGGGGAAGAGCACCCAATACTATACATCAGTCGGAACCTGACCCCCGCTGAGCAACGGTATGCAGCCGTCGAGAGGGAAGCCCTCGCCATCAAGTGGGCCATCGAGGAACTCCAGTATTACCTCACCAGCTATCACTTCACCCTCATCACCGACCACACTCCTCTATAATGGTTATGACAAAATCATAACAAAAACAGCAATTCGATGGTTCCTCTCATTACAGGGCTTCTCCTTCTGAGTGGTACACAGGCCGATGCCGACGCTCTTTCCCATCGCCACTCCGACAGTTCAGAGCTCGGGGGGGGCACTGTGACACCGATGGCCACACAGCCATGGAGGCTTGGTCCAGCAAGCACTCCACCCCGTCGAGGAATCCCAGAAGCCACAGGAGAATCCCCACTACATGCTACTCATTGGCAATAAGCGGGGCGGGGCTGGGTAATCCGGAAAGGCTGGCGTGTGATACCCGGCCACTTTTCAGCTCATCAGAGCAGCGGATAAAAGTGAGATGGCGGCTAAACACAGGGAGAGAGACTAATATGACTGTAACTTAAATGCTCTGTCTGCTCCGTTTTTTCCTTAGACTCCCCCTGAGAGTTTGCTACGCCATGCTGGAGAAATTCCTCGTCACTGCTGCCCCCACATTCCAGGAGGTAACCGTGTAACCTGAGGAACCCCCGCATCGACCGGAAGCAAGTACTCGACACGAACTAAACATTGGATTATTTTTCTTTGTTGCATGGTTGGAGTTTCTATTTTTCCCCTTTTTTTGCATGAGTGTATTTAAAAAACACAAAGAAATTAAAGAGACACTTTGTTGAGCAACATATCACTGATTCCCCGACTGTTTGTCTATCTCGCCAGCCTAGCACCTGCTCACAATATTATATATATATATATATACATATATATACATAATATATATATAAACATAAACTCAGGAATGTCTTAAGAACAGAGATGGTTGATGGTAAACCCGACCATCAAGTTCCTTGAGGTTGAGTCCACGGTGGGCTCTATAGCAGCTCTCTAAAGTGGCTGACGTCAAGTTTGTAGGGTGTGGCTGGACACATGTGCAGGTAGGGGATGGCAGTAAAAGTAAATGTGTTTATTAACACATGGAGACAAAGGTACAAAAACAGCAGGCATCTCACAGTCCAAAAACAGAAGCAAGGTCAGGTGACACTGCACAACCTTTTTATGAAAAGTCTTGCTTCCTGAAAAGTTTTTGCTGATTGTGACAGGTACCTATTGGGTATGCACAGTTTTGGTGTTACTGCATCATGTAGGAACTCTGAGAAATTGACATTTGAATGGGGTGGAGTGCTTGCTGGACCAAGCCTCCATGGCTGTGTGACAATTGAAATGGACGTTACGTCATTTCCTGTTTTCGAATCGTTTGCCGGGAGTTTTGCCGCTGTTGGCGTTTGTTATACGTGTTTTTTC
>JAQQZX010064207.1:0-12671 GCA_030068355.1 Notoglanidium maculatum | reverse complement strand
TCTAAATTGCCCCATAGGTGTGAATGTGAGCGTGTGTGGCTGTTTGTCTGTGTCGGCCCTGTGGTGGACTGGCGACCCTGCCCAGGGTGTACCCCGCCTCTCGCCCCAAGATGCTGGGATTGGCTCCAGCTTCCCCGCCACCCAGGTGGATAAAGCGCTATAGACAATAGATGGATGGATGGAAGTATGACAATCTGTATATTTTCACTTCGTAGTCCATTTAATGTTGTGGAAAGTCCACAAAACAATTTTACTCCTGTTCTCACCAACGTTACAGCAGCTATAAACAGTCGTTCTCTCACCAGCCTCTCTCTTGAAGTTAATAAGGCAAAAAAAACAAAAACAAACAAACACAAACCAAACGCTTTTCATGTTACTGAGCAACTACAAGATGTAAACTTCATCTGTACTGAAGTTTACAGATTTACCTCAAACATTACAAAGAGACTCCTTCCGTAAATGTTCTTAACTTACAGAAAACTTAACCATAACTATCACACGTTTTCAATCCACCATACAAGAACGTGCAGTTATTTACAGATATTTCCCTTTCACTTCCTTTTTTTCCGGTGTCTTCCATCTTCTTGAGTCACTTTGGATTCACTTATTTGTGTGTGCACAGTAATGGTTCAGTGATTGAGGTCTTGGAATGGGTTTATGGTAAGAACAGGGTTAAAGCCTTCTTACTCTCACTTTGAATACATTTGTTTACCCAATAAATAAATATACCCAATAAACTGTAGTAAAACTTACTTTTGTTAAACTTATCTTTATGTAGGATGCCTTCTTTATTTCCACATGTGACAGGAAGTGTGGGATTCTTTTTGAGGCTCTCTCCCAGTTTCTGCCGGCCCGAGGGACCTGTATTTTAAAAAATGCAGCAGAAATACATAATAAAGCCAAGTGAACACGTGTACCCGAGTCAACGTTTAAACCCCTAATTGGAGATTCAAACCCACAAAGCTTTCTGTTACCTTGCACATTATACGTTATGTCATAATTTGGAATAGAAAAAAATGCTAAAACCTGTATCTAAGTAGGCAAACTATTTAAACCACTGATAAGTCTTACAAAGGACTAACATACACAATGAACTGATGTGTTCCTCAAGTAAACATTTCTAATTATATAGAATTAATAATGTTTTTAAATAACAGTACAGTGATAATTAAAAGAGCAGTATGTGTGGTATCAGATTTGACCAAAACAGAGATACTGGTCTCTGCAGAAGGACGTTTTTTTGCAGGTTAAGCTCTGAAGAGTCCAGGTCAGAATGATTTAGAGGATCATAGAGGATAAGTGACCGCAATGTTGGAGATTTCTAGGCATGACTGGCCTTCAGAGAGGTGATATGAGAGGAAGATAAAGAATTCAACCATCCGTCCATAGAGGAACAACCATTCACACTCACATTCACATATATGGGCAATTTAGAGTAGCCAGTGGACCTAATATGCATGTCTTTTGGATGCAAATTAAATGTTGAAATGTTCCAAATCAATAAACCACAAAGCATTTTTTCTCAACAAACGATGAATAGAAAACAGCATGCCACCATACAGCCCAAAACCCACCACCGAATTGTGTTTACAAATAAAGAAAAGCTACTGTATAGCAGGGGACACGCCTGGGCGCAGGATGGATACATTCTAGAGAAGGTTTAATTGGACGAACACAAGATTGGTACAGCATGAGTCATCAAATAAATGTATAATTTCCCCAGAATAACAAACTCTCAAATTAGGACCCCAAAACTTGTTTTTTCCCCTCCTAGATATACTTTCATATAGTTGTCCACGGCACAAAACAGGAAAACACTGAAACACCAATTTTGATCGCAACTACTGAGTTCTGACTTCTTACCCAGGTACCATGTTACCCACCCGAACCGGGACTTGTGGGCGTGGCTAACATTAGTGCGGAAATGTTTTCCTGCGGAAACTAAACCCTTCAGGGTTTCATACACTTTTCAAAATTTTTTTTTTTTTCTTCTTCAAAAGCAGTCCAGAAGTTTACAAAGTTTAAACAGCATGTTAATGTTTCAGGTTTGTTTTTAATCATTTACCCGTAGTACTTTTACGTTTCTCCCCGGAATCCAAGCCAAATCCGCCATCTTGTAGCAGGAGAAAAAAAAAATCAAAATGGCTTCTCATTCACTTCCTTTGCGCCCTATATAGGGTACAACGTTACAGAGCTGAACGCACTACCTAGTACCCTAATCAGTAGTGAACAATGACATTAGAGATTCAGCCTCAATTAATAAATCGCTGCTTGTGTTGGTGGTTTCCTAAGTTGAAGTTCGAGCACGAACTGGTTTGTATTTTTACTGAAGGCTAAAGTATTGGCACACTTGGCTGTGTAATAAGTGAACATTTACTCTTTATCATTATTATTATTATTATTTTTGACTACATATTAAGGTTTTATTCTATTGTTCAGCAACTTCTCCAGTGTGTTTACTGAAGCCTGCTTCCTCCACCATAATAATGAGAAGGTGGATCACAATTATGGCTGAAGTTGTCATAATAATGCCTTACTGTCTTATAATAATGAGAGAATTTTCTCATAAATATGACTATTTTATAATAATAATAATGAGATCCTATCTCATAATTATGGTTTTAATATCTCTTATTATTATTATTATTATTATTATTATTATTATTATTATTATGTCTCATAATAATGAGATATTAATTCATACTTTTGAGAAAATATTCTCGTTGTTATGAAATAGTGAGTCATTACTATGACACAATAAGCCATAATTATGACATATGTTCTCATTATTATGACATATTATGTGGATTTCTTTTTTTTTTCCAAGTGGTGGAATTTGGCTTCGCAGCTCGTGTCTATCAGGTTCCCACAGGAGAACCTCCAGAGAAGCTCCTCATACATCCACAGGTAAAGCTATGTGAAAGTACAAACACATAACTCTGTTACTTTAACACACACACACACACACACACACACACACAACCCCCCCCAACAGTCCTTCTGCTGACTTACTGCTTGTGAGTCTCTTCTGAAGGGGAGAGAATGAGTCCAGCCTGCTCCAGCTCATGCTCATGCTCCTGCTCATACTCATGCTCATGCCCCAGCTCATGCTCCTGCTCATACTCATGCTCCTGCTCCTTCTCATTCCCCTGCTCATGCTCCTGTCCCTGTTCCCAGAGCTCTGTCTCATCATCTTCCTTTGCCTCCCTTGATTTCTGAGCTTCACAGGCCATTCTTCACTCAGCCCGTTCCAGTCTGCATGATTCCAAGACCTTTCTTCCACATCCATGTCTGGCTCCTCGCTCATCTTCAGCAGCTGCCTGAATGGAAATATCAAACCTGGTCAATTTCAGGGTAATAAGAGTAAATCTACTTTGCATTGGGCTCCATCACCCACCCTGTCATAGATTGTTTTTGTATAACAGCACATATAAAATATGTATATAAATAAAGTAAGTGCTTTATTTTGTATCTATAGTATATATTTTGTTTCAAGTGCTTTATTTTGTACTAAAAAAAAAAAAGTTTTCTAATATGTTTGCTATTTATCTGTTAGCTACCATAAATGAGATGCTGCTCTAGAAATGATAACATATTAGAATGAGTGCATTAATATAAACCTAAACTTATCAACAACTTCAAGAATTGGTTCAAGAATTCAATCAAGGTTCAAGAATTCAACAGTGCTGTGGTATAATTAAGCATTATCACACTCGACTTCGTGCTGTTGTACTGAATATCGGTACAGCTGTGATTCAGTAGTAGGCACAAGGCCGGAGCTAATCACAGCTGTGGTCATATCCATTGTACAGGAGCACGATGTCGAGTGTGATATTGCCTTTATACAGCAGTTCTATACACAAGAGATTAATATTGAGTAGTTTGGACACAATCAGGCCAAATGTACTGTTTATTTTTGCTCCACTAGCAGAAATAGATCCCGAAGAATCCACACTCATTGTATAGCACGTTGGCTAGTAGGCTAGTGAGCGTATATTGATTTGTACGTTCCTGTTAAATCTGCTTCTGGTAAAATTGGCATCAGATCTGGTTTTTCATCTTTATCTGACAAGTTTTCATATTTTAAAGTCAAAAGTTATATTCCTGAAAAGTACAATTTGTCTGCTGATGATAATGGCTAATACTGCTTTAGTAACCGTTTCAAGCCAGAAAGTGGAATATCAGCAGACTTGGAATGCCGCGCAACCAATCAGAGCAGTGCAGAGGTAATCAGCATTACGCAACAATTCTGATTCCGTTAATGGATAGATATTACAAAGAACTTGTATTTATGTGGTTTTGTTAATAATACTGATAATACAGTAGCAATCTGGTAGGTAGCCTGTTTTGCATGTACCTCTAAAGTGTGACTTGAGCAATAACATAAAGGCAAATCTACAAAATGGATTAGTATATAAAGGCTGTGTATCAAGATAGATCAAGTAAAAGCACAGGACAATCCCTTCAGCTTAATGATCTATTATTTCACCGCAATCTTGCAGCGGTTTCCTTATTATGTAAATTATACGCTACCCTTAAAAAAATCAACCCACAAGCCCTCTGAACCACGTCAAACAAATCTACTAAATCTGTACCGTACTGGTAACAGTAGTGTAAGCTTTTCTTTTTTTTGTTGTTCAAACCCACACAGCTGCAGTAACGTTCCAGTACAGGAAACTACAATTTAAACTCATTGGATGACATCATTTCCTGATTATTTTTAAACCATAGTTCATTTCGTGTATCAAGTGGATTAAGAAGACTAGAAAAAAAGCAAATGATGCAAGAATGCAAGCCATCCACTACGAAAGGAAATATTGGCAAATGTTACATATATTCTTAATATTTCTGAATAACTTCCACTCCTGGTCTCATTCTGAGCCACATATAAGCACTTCTATTCAAGTTTATCTTCTTATAGATGCCTATCATTTAAAGATATGATCAATACAATATCTGCTCTAACAGATGAATCATATCCATGTGACCAAGTCTGAATAATATTTCAGTATCGGTGTAAAATTAGATCATTTTTTTTCTCATTTAAGCTAATATTTTTAAACCGACTCATTTAGGATGCGTAATTAATAAAATGGTTAAATTATCACATTTCTCTGGAGACTTTTTTCACTTGTATGCGTCTTTGCAGAGATATCTCTCCGTTTTCTTCTTTTCAAAGCTACAGAAACAGCAGCATGCAGTTGTTTGGTACTTACAGTCAGTGTGTGTGGCACAGCTGCCGGGTGATGGCTGATCACTGCCAGACTCCAGTGCGCTAAATAATGTCCAAAACTCAAGCTGGCACTCCCTCACGCATGCACAGACGGATTTCGATGGTTAGAAATTTTATCAGAGCAGATAATCTGCGAGCTCTGATGACTGCGAGTCGGAAATGAAACTGAAAGAGGCTTTACTTCCTGGCAGGCTGCATTGACATTTGAATTTTGGGCGTTTTACAGAGACATGGTGTAAAATAAAGTCACTAAGGATATGAAGAAAAAAATTAGATTAAAGTCTGACTGCAGGAAAAAAAAAACCCATGTAGGAACATGAATAAGAGTGGATCTGATGGATACAATTACTGCTAAACTGTTTAAACACAAAGTCCAGCTGGTCAAATTTGTGCTCACTGGATTTTCCAGTCCTGCCTCCACATGAAACGAGTCTTTCTTGTCACTTGTGTGTGTTTATTTGTGGGTGTGTAGCTGAACATTATCATTTATGCTTTATCTTCCTTGAATTCATATTGAGATCATACCAAGACATGACAATGAGGTGGTTTAGACCAAGCCAAGCACTTTTTTTTATATTTTTGTTTACTTTTTGCTTGACACTTCGCATCAAACCTTTCCATAAAATGCATTTCAGATACTGTATATCTTACATATTCATGTATGCCACAAATATCAAAATAGTATTCAGAACTATATACATGTGGAAAACAACAAACAAAAGGAACAAAGAATGTACAAGTAGGGAGTGACATTTTCTTTACATCAATTGATTTATTAAAAAATAAATTAAGGTCTAAAGCTTTCCCATTTTCCTCCAATATGAAGCAAATTGTTTGAATTTATGATGAACACATGCTGTTAATCGTCTCCCGTTTGTAAATGTTCATTGTAATTTCCTTGCATGCATTCAAAGTTGCTCTCCTGCAATAACCGTTTCCTGCGAAGAGTCTTATTCCCGGCCACCAACAGTATATTCATTAAATATTTATCTTTTTTTCAACCATTCCTGCGTATATACCAAATTTGAATATGAATACACCAAAGATATGTTATCTTACTTTCTAGGGGCATTTCACATTTAAAGATATTTTGTAGGGCATTGTGTGTCCCTCTCCAACAGTCTTCCAACACTGTTATCAATTTTCTGAGGAAATAGTTCCTTGTATTGTGAACATATATACAATTTCCTTATCTCCTGATTCGTTTATAAAGGAATGAGGTGTCACACACATAATGAAAACTTAAAACAGCATGAGAAGTCAAATCCAACCCTGGAGCAGGGCTATCATTAAGACACGCACTGTGCTTCACTGTTTGAGAAACAGTTCATTTTATCCAAGACCAAAGATAATATGTAATACATAATACAGTAATATCAGCAGGGCAGATTTAATCACCATTCTGTAGACACTCGACAGCCACTGGTACAGTTAAGGCAACACAGATTGTATACGTTTTATTAAGACGAACATGGAATGGGACTGTTAAAAAAACACTTTTTCAAGAAACTCTTCAGGACCTTCTTTTGCTGTCATTATACACATGATTAGTGAGATAACAGACTAAGAACAAAAAACCAAAAAAAAAAAAATGGTAGGGGGCAGGGTGGGGTTTGAATGGGGCTCCAGTCAGACCGGAGACACGGAGATTAACTGATTGACTAACCGAATGACTCGGACTAAAACAATAATCAAGTCAAGTCAGTTCAGTCAAGTGGCTTCTGTTATTTTGGAATCAAAATACTACAGCAACCCTGGCCTAAGGCCAGTAACATGAAAAATAACACCTGTGTCACAGTGATTCATAAACTCTGAGGTATATTATTCAGTACCTACCATGAGTCATTTAGTATCTACTGTGAAACTAGTAAATACGTCTCTGTCAGAGTTAAGAATGCTAACGGACCTGTTCGGCCCAGATGACCAGGCTGGCTTTGTGATCTAACGTAGTTCCGTGTTGTTTTGTTGAATTAACACCCTACAGTGTTTACATATGTCCAATTGGACACCAGTGAACTCTAAACGTGTCAACACTCTGGGTGTTAATTCAGCTCTGGGGAGTTTGCTGTGTATATGGTTGAATTGACAATAAAGCCACTTGACTTGATATCAATATCACTTGATATTTTGCTAATCTACCAAAGAAGCAAGCATGTAACATGTAAATAAAACTTGACTACATTTTTAACAAAAGTGGCGTGTATAAATCATATAGTAGGCTGTAGCCTTTGACAACATGCCAACAAAAGACAACTACAATCGACTCAAATGAACGTAGGGTTGCCCTCAGCTCAAAATGACAAACATCATTAGTTTTATATAAATATGAATACAGTATTATGATATGGCTCTTTTTGTTATAGCGTTTTTAACCCAAGCAGAAAAACGGTTTATGATTAGATGAAGAATAAATTGGACTTATAGAGGATCCCCACTGATAGTAATTGAATCAAAAACTAATAATAATGTTTGTTTCTCTTTTGAGCTGGACATAAGTGTACTTGCATTGATTGTAGCTCAACAAGTTAGATCCAAATAAAATACAAAGAAATCTAAAAAATTTTCATCATCGTAAAAATTCTTACTTGCAAGAATAGTGCATTTTCTTGGTAAAACACAAATAAACACTCACACAACACATTACACTTTAGTAATTCACTGCCTTGTAGTTGGTTAAATGTTAAATGATATGTACAGTATCTACAAGGGAGCTAATTCACTAATAAACATTGCGCTTCACCGGCGCTAATCTATTTGAGTTTGAATGATATTCTTGACATTTATTCAATCCAATTTGTGAAATTATGTGCAAAATAGCTGACGTTAAAATAATTGCCTTTTAATGACAATTACGATGATACCTCAATGTCTACTGAGTAAACTCTTACTGACTTCTCATGCAGTAAACATGAGTTTCCTCTCCCTGAAAATGACACTGTACAGTGCTCCTTAAAATTACTCCAATATCCTGAAACACTCCAGCAGACACCTGTCCTGCCCAGAGGGGGTGTTTAACATTTAACACTTACAGTTCAAATGATTTTATGTGTCAAATAATGTTGATTTGTGCAGTAACTGTGCTATAATGTTACCTCTCATACTGAATATGTGAATAAATGGAAAAAGAAACACTTTTATCACTGAGCAAGTAGTTATGTACACAATATGTCTCTTGTGCACTGAGTAGCATTAAAGTCATGCTGAATATCCAGGCACTATAAATGTGCAAATTTGAGATGTCCTTCTATGCTAATTGGCCACCTCCTGAAAAGTGAATACTGGAATCGGATTGGTGCTTATATTTTGTGACACTTTTAACATTTACTCGTTTTTTCCTTTGTGAAAACTGCTAACATGATAATTCTCTAACGTGAGAATCTCTACTGGATCTTAAAGACGATGCGGAACTTCTGCTCAAAGCTCGTCATCAGTCTGGTTCCCATCATACCAAAGTCATTATCCTGCACACACACACACACACACACACACACACATGCAGAAAGAGAGAGAGACATTAAGTTGTATTTCACTGGGAATAATTAAACACCTTTTGACCATAGCCCTGTCATAGTTGTAGTTGAATTTGCCTCTTTATAGCAGTCATGTTCTGTATTAATTAATTATTTAAATCAAGTAATACAATGAGAAATTAAGTAAGAGAAGGGTATACCTTACAAAAACTACACTGTAATTAGACGAAGGAATGACAGGATGTAATTTGAGCAATTTGACTAATAAAAAAATGATTTTACTTTTCGTGAGTAATTCTTTTAACCTGACCCCCCCCCCCCCACCACCACTTTATTACATACAGCCCCCTGCAAAAGTATTGGAACAGCAAGGCCAATTCTCTTTTTTTTTGCTATACACTGAAGACATTTGGATTTGAGATCAAAAGTGAGCAAAAGCACTTTTGCTGAGCTAAAGTATTGGAACAGATAATCATAAAGTAAATAACAGTTACTATTTGGTTATCTATCCCTTGCTTGCAAAATCTGCATAATAAATAAATAATCAATTTTTAAAATAAATGTAAATCATTGACATTGTATTCTCTAAGGAAATGTTTATTTAACACTTATGGAAATAGTCTCCAGTGTCTGCACTTTATAACAAAGGTAAAGTTGTACATTTAAATTTTCTTCAGGACCGAGGAGTTCATGCTTTGTCGTTTGTTAGTAACACAACAAGCTACATTGTTCAAGAAAGAGAAAAAACAGGCTAGCGAAGGACTGTAAGTTAGAACAGGAACTAAATTGTTTGGCAGACATTCCACAACATTTCCAAATCAATTTAAACATATTGTTTAATTATTAAGAAGATTTAATTATTGGGTAACTGCTGTTGTATTAGAAGAATAAAACAGTCCAGGACATGCTCTTATAGGAAAATATCACCTTCAGGGTGATAACATCATACCACTCTGTTGTTAATTATTTTCCTACAAGTATAATATAAAAATATATTACAGCATAAATATAAAAGTAGAGTAAAAGTACTTTATTCCTTACTTTGCTATTAATTTTATTTATTTATTTTTTTACTTAATGTGCCTACTGTACACTTTGACTTTGATTCATCTATGGAAAAAGTAGTAAAAGTAAAACTCACACTGTTAAAAGTTTGGCAATTTTTGAAGATGAGTCTGATGTCGTCTGCAAACTTTCCCACTGTGCTGTACATGTTTCTCTGCAGTTTCCTCTTCACTCTGTTCAGCCACATGGAATTAGAATTCCCACTGCTGAATCCCGGCCCCTGGGCGAGAACAAGGTTTTACCGAAGATATGTGGTGAATTATTTTGTCTATCAAATCATGCAATATTGACAGTGATGTTACTGATATTCCACACGCATTGTTTATTCAGTTTAGTCTAGATATTGTCTTTGCCTTTGCCTGCGCTATTCTATGTATAGATCATCTGATGCTTTGTTGCCTCATGTTTCATTGCTTTTCCATGTAGATGTATTATCCACTTTTCCACTCATGTATTACAAAACTACCATTCACATCCAAACCAGCCTAGGAGTGCTACTTAGTTAGACCTTGGTGTGATTATTGGCTCCAGTCTCTCATTTGAAGCTCATGTACATAATATTACTAGGATAGCCTTTTTCTTCTTACATGTATTGCTACAATAAAAAACAAATATGTTCCTATATGATGCAGAAAAACTAATGGATGCATTTGTTACCTCTACGTCGGATTATTGTAATGTTTTGCTGTCCGGATGTTCCAGTAGGTGCATAAACAATCTCTGGTTAGTCCAAAATGCAGCAGCTACAGTGCTTACTCTAATCAGAAGATGCTTCCACATCACCCCTATCTTCTGCACACTAAACTGGCTCCCAGTAAAATTTCACACTGATTATAAAATTCCTACTAATTATCTATAAAGCACAGGATGGTCTTGTGCCACGGTGGTCTTTTATGATCCACCATGTTGGCTTCGATAAAAAGGTGCAGTCTCTTTGTTGGTACCTAGAATATTGAAGACTACATCAGGGGGCAGAGTTTTCTCTTACAGATCTCCACAGTTATGGTTTGGGACTCAGACACATTCTCAGTCTTAATGTCTAGGCTGAAAATGCTTTGAATAGTCCCACCTTTTGTTAGTAAGCTTTTCATTTAGGTAAAAGTAGATCTGTAGAGTTTATTGATAGACTGGTTTGGTAAAATGGGATGTTTGGATGCTGTCACCCTCCCACTCTTTCATATGTTCACTCAGGTTTGTTGACAGTGGAGTGGCTGGCCGTTTTATGTCTCCGGGCGCCCTCATGTCTGTTATTACAATCTGGTTCTCCATTTTTAGTTAGGCTGTTGGAGCTAGTCCTGCTGCTGTCCCTGTGTGCACATAATCTGCATCCTCTTAAACCACTAGAGGATAAGAGCATACCTAATAATCCATGTTCACTCAGCCCCCATACATAAAATGTAATTTAATTTAGTTAGTACACATTACCATTTGAATAAATTAATGCCATATATTAAAAAAACTGAAAAGGAAATTAAGCTTGATTACAGTTTCATATGACTATCTCACAATAATGAGTATGAACTGCATATAGTATTAGTAATTTATAAAGAGATGACGTGAATAGCAAGTGAATCAAAGAGCAGTGATTATTTGAGAGATAATTAATAATTTGAGAGACAATGAAAAAGTCTTACTGTTGTGAGAGGATCATCAGTAAACATATGTTGTGTGTCTTCCTTATACAAACACAACAACAAATATTCGCAGCGCTGATGAAAGAAAACAGACATGATCAGAACCACAGCTCTCTCTGTGTGTGTGTGTGTGTGTCTGTGTGTGTGTCTGTGTGTGTGTGTGTGTGTGTGTGTGTGTATACCATCATGTTTTGGTTTACAGGACTCTTCAAAGCATCTTCCAGACTCATGTGAATCCACATTTGCTGGCTAATCTTCCAAATGCAGAAAGTGCATATCCAGTTTTCCCTACACACACACACACACACACACACACACACGATCTTCATTAGCTTCCAAGATTTATTTTGCACTGAAATTCTGAATGAGTTTAATTATTTTTAGATTAATCTTCTTTCATCAACATCTTTGGTCTGTTTAATAACAGTTTTCTACCTTACCCACAATGCCCTCACTTCATTACTTAAAAACCACAAAGCCTCTCTCTCACCCCTGCGTGATGATTGGAGTTGGTAAGTGACAGTCCTGATGAAAAGCTCGTGGACAATCATCACAGCACACCAGCTCTTCGTCCTCGTCTCCGTCAGAGTCACAAATGAAGCAAACATCATCATTATTCTGAGCGAGCTGGTTATAAAAGAAAATAAAGCAAAAAATAATATCAATTTAAACCTGCCTTAAATGTGTACTTGACCCTATTTGGGTATAAAAGTGGCCTCCTGTTTGTAACAGAATATCTTTGTAACTTATGAAATAACAAGACATGTTTGTCATTTAAAATATGTGTTGTTAGTCACCGGGTCTTCAGGATGGCACTGATCGCAGGGACACCCCAGCGAATGGATGTACAGGATCTTCTTCTGCACACAGAACATACAAACATTAGCTTAAACCCGTATTTATCTTTAAAATGAAACAAGGGCTTCTCTACAACAGAGAGAGAGTCATCATTCTAATGCAATGACCTGATCAATTCCTTAAAAAGTGAGAACTGCCGAAATAATACTCGAAAATTATCTCTAATTATAGAATTTAATATACTTTCAAATTCCTGCCTTAATAGATGAACACATGATTTGCTTCTCTCATTAACAGGTTAAATGTATAATGTTTACCAGACAGTCTTTTGTGTCTCGCACATTACCTTCACTAGGTAGTGGAGGGTTTTGCCATGACACAGTATGTCTTTCTTCCAGTGTCCGTCTGTCAGCGTTAACTCCTGCTGTATGAACTGCTCAGGAGTGAACCAGCGCTCCTCTGTGCGGATGC
>JAQQZX010064166.1:0-12674 GCA_030068355.1 Notoglanidium maculatum | reverse complement strand
ATGCTGGGATTGGCTCCAGCTTCCCCGCGACCCAGACGGATAAAGCGCTATAGATAATGGATGGATGGATGGATAAACACCAGTGAATTCTTTTCAATTTGATCCAAGCTTAGTGAGCTGTCAGTTCAGACACCACAGTCATCCTTGCAGGTTCAAGCCTGTGACAGAGCATACTTGCCTTAAATTAAGCTACCTGATGCTCACCGTGACAATCGACCCCGGTAATCTTGTGCGGTAATCTGTTGCTCGAACTTTTCCCACTATCTGCTGTCATGTCTGTGGATCTCAAGTTTGTCATGACATTTAATAGCTGGTTCCAAACATTGTTGGTTGTGAAGTTGTTGTAATTTAACATCCGTTCTGTTTACCTTAAAAACATTACAGCGGCACATGTAAACGGTAATCTGTGCTGTTGTTCGTAGAGGTTTGTTTTGAGGAAGCCTTCATTAAAGCTGTTTTCCAACAATCATGGCTAGGATTAAGACTAGATTAAACACGATGAACAATCCCCACTCAGGAACAATAACAGTGTTTAGACAATGATCAACCTAAAGGTTTCAGGTGCCAAAATAAAGCTTCAAAATGAATTGTCTATGAAGTAGAGCTACATGACCGGTGTAAGAAAAATCTTACACGGCTACCAAATAAACGGTATGATTCATGGAAATGGAGACAGGATCATTTTCTTTTCTTATGCTTGATATCAGCCATGCCTGTGACAAGCGAAGACATTAAGCACTGTTTATGAGTACTGGATAAGTTGTACATCCGACGAGAGAGACATTACAGTCTAGCCAAAACGTCAGATCACTTTTAATAATAGAGGCTGAGAGAGACCTCCTGCTTTAGAAGACATGGCTGTTCTCTAATCACTGACAGGTCAAGAGTAAAGCCGGAGCAGCCGTCTATAATCATGTGAAGCTTTTAGTCAGAGACACAAACACACCGGACTGAGACTGTGGGACAACGTACGACAGAATGAGAGATATCAATATAATGTGCATCATAACCACAGCCTTCTATGATCTGATTCATAGATAAACAAATCGGTCATTATCATGTTTTATGACTGATAGGAAACTATTTGTGTCTACTTATATTGAGTATTTATGACTACTGATACTGCAACGCAATCAGGCTAATTCTGGAGCACGTATCATCTCAAATCCCAAACAGCTAATAGCAGGTTATGTGAGCAGGTTCAGACATCATGACATGGGCTTCCTAAAATGCCCTGCAGTAGTCAGGGTGTAGCCAGAGTTTCTAAAGGTTATATGATCATCCATTCATAAATCAGGAGCAGATTTACTGAGAGGGAGAAAGTGAGAGCCCAGAGGAAAGGCAGGGCAAGAAGGAGCGTTGCATGTTCTCGTGTTACTTCATGTTAGAACGCTACGAGGAGAAGCACACACGAGGTCTGTCTCGCAGGCTCACGATAATAATGTTACAGAGTGGAATTCTCTGGATATATGTGCTTAATACAAGAAGACCCTGTGCCTTTTACACGTGTCTGATGTAATAGTAAGGATAAGGACAGGAGCTCAGAACAGTCTGTTCTTGGTTTATCAAAATCAATTCAATTTGTATTTTATTTAACAGGAGATCCAGATGCGTTTTTTTTTTTGGATCGCTAATAAGCTAATGGCAAGAAATAACTCTTTGAGATGAGACGAGGAAGAAACCTTAAGAGTCACCAGACTCAAAAAGGTGACACCAGGGAGGGGCATGTTTCCATGCATAGAATTTATCATGTCCTTCTTTATGCACAAGCCTGAGCCCCTAGTGGTCAAACAGTGTAATAGCAGCTCTCATTGTATCCCTGTACTGTCAGTCATGCAAGCATGACTGGTGACTATGACATGCTCCATGCTGCCCACAATAAGCAACACCACAAGCACAAGCCTTTTTTTTAAAAAAAGGAAGTTGTTGACCATATATGGGAATTTAGGTTTTTTCTTTATGCAAATGAATGTTAGGGTTTTGTGAACATCCATTATGTACAGCTGTGTGGATTGAATTTGCCTTTGACTTTATTTGACCTCAGCAACGTATTTTAAAAAGCTTCAGGTGCTAGGGACAGCTTTCATGAAACTTTATCAGTATGTTAAAAAAAACAAAAAAACAAGAAGTGTCTCCTAGATACATATTTTAACATTCCTGTATGCTACCAAGCAACTAAAAGAAAAAAAAACCCCCTACAAAATATTACGTGAATCATGTATTTACTTCATGTTGGATACAGATCACCGAGCATGCGGAAGCAGAAGTCGTATTTTTCTTTCCTTTCCTTCACTCACAAAACACTTGCGCATGGGCTGCGAACACATCGTGCTACGCATAATAACGAATAGTGCTGCAAACGTCACACACCAAGGTGAAATGCTTATCTGGAATAACGAGCTGACTGAGATACACACATACTAAGCAACATCATGAACATACACGTCTTTTTATTTGTATCAAACGATTAAAAATTATGAACGAATAGTATTTTATACAAACAATATTTTATCATTTTACAACAACAACAACAAAAAAATGACAGAGCACAGTAAACAACTCTAGAAACTTTTCAGCATCTGGGGCAAAGCTTTGTGTTGTTGAACAGAATGAATAAATTCCTGCTTCTCGCATGTGAAAGCACTGGGCTGGGTATGGAACAGGAATAACGCTGCCTCTGAAGACTCGAGCTGGAAACGTTAGACTCATGAAGTGGGGTCGGTAAACACGACCCTGCCGAATGCAGCATCAGCATTGCTGTACGTTACCTTAATACGTTGCCTCATGACACATTACCTCAATGTTACATCAATACGATACTTTTGCACATTACATCATTTAGTTACAACAGCACATTACATCAGTACACACTAAAATAAGTTAATTAATTAGAGGATATGATAAAGACGGGACCAACATACGCAGAGATGTATTTTATGTAAGCAAAATATGCGTAAATTGACACCTGGCAAAACCTGCTGATTTTTTCAGCCACAATGACGTCCTCCTTTACTGCCGCCCTCTTGCTAGTTTTAAAAATCATTTACAGCACATTAGGCATTCATTTGCCAACTTTAATCTACCGTTCTGACTACTGGCTTCCGAAGTACTGCTGATACGCTACTAAATCTGAAATGATCAAAAACAAGCAAAGGAGAAATATGGAAGACGTATGCGCTGATGTGTTTCTCAGCAGGAAGCTAGAACGTCCAATCCAGTTCTCCCACCCTGTAAGAGATGCCCTCACACAGGCGCAGAGCATCAGGACGGCATTTCTGACAAGCGCAGCTCAGCAAAAACAAGTGCTTGTTATTAGTGTAGTTCTCCAGTTGTCCACTTGAGGTCAGTTACGAGCTGAATTCACCGCCTTCACCGTTCTGTTGTTGATGAAATCCGTCTTCCTGTAACCAGCCTGCGAATGAACCAAATAATACATTATAACGGAGATAAAAATTGCGAGTGCACGGACTGTTTCACATGAAGAAGAAGAAAAAACTACACATCTGTACACGCAAGTGAATGAATGCCAGAAAAAAAATTCATAATAACGTGCAGTGAAACGTTTTTGTTCACAAATTGGCCGAATAATTGTAAGAAATGATTGCAATTCCAATATTGAGCACATCCACACATCGCAGTATTATCACTGGGCTTTGAGAACTCGTATTAGAAATATCAACACGGTGTACTTTTCTGAAACATCTTGTACATTGTGATAGCTTTTTAATTCACAACTATAAACTCTGATTTGATGTTTTACTGCTTTAAGGTTTTTGTACAATTGCAATACAGGTTTTATAGATTTTGTTTTTCCGTTCCAGTGATGATTGATTTCTGTAGACATTACAATATCATGAATTTCAGTTTTTCTTTTAATGCAGCATGACTTTTTTTTTTTTCCTTTAACTTTGCTGTCAAACCTATATATCCTGATACATACTGTGTATTATGTATTGTAGAAATGTCGTATAGTAGAATGATGATATTTTGGTCATATCGCTCCACCTCAAGTTTAAAAAAAACTCCTCTTTATTGTGGGTGTGATCATGCGGACTCCATTTCCAGACTCAAAACGAACGCAGAGCAGAACTTCAGACTTACTGACCTTCTTGTAGCTGCCATGAAGCTCCGAGTGTCTCCACAGAGAGTGCAGCAGGACACTGGCGGCCTGGCCAGCCTTCGTGGAACCATGCCTACACCATAAAAAGAGAAAGAAAACCAATAAAGATAAAGCTTGGTTTAGTCCTATTAATTACTGAACGAGATGAGCGTTTACAGTGATGTGGAAGCATTTGCCTGCATTTTAATCATTAAGTAGCAAATTGGTCCCTTTCAGCTAACTGAACCCAGTAATTAGAGGAATTAGTGCGAGGAACGCTACATGCATTTGCATTCATGACCTGGAGCGGGCGAAAAAGATTAGCGAATCCCCATCATTGGTGTGTTGTATACAGATTTCTTGTAAGCTGCAAAAGCAAGCTTCTTCTTTTAAATAAAGCCCATCAGTAAGTCTGGCTTGTGTAATAATGCTGCATGGGAATGATGAGCACGGCTTGGAATTCTCCGACCTCTGAGTAAGAGAGACACGATTTCTGTTTGGGAACTCGGGATGGTTTTCTCAACCATGAATTCAGCAAGTGACGGCAAATCGACATGCGACTGTTCACGCGCAAACGCAGAACCTTTAACACAGAACCGCCTCACACCAAACGAGAGATTTCAGAGATTCGCGGACAAATTTCCAATGTCGGAATAAAATTTGCAGCGCGCTTGTGTCGTCTTGATCGTTTGGCGTAAGGTGGTCAGGATGGCGGTTTTAAGTCACTCAAGTTCTTAGTCTTGGCTCATGCAAATAGTGACATGGACATGTACAACAAGCGACAGATGAGCTCGCTCTCTCCAGCACCAGACAGGAAGCGGAGAGCTAGGCGCAGACCTACAAGATCCCCAGTCTTTGCAAAATCCTAATCTGTGATCAAGAACTTTACATTGTCTTTAGACGCAAGTGTCGGACTTTAGTCTTTAAAACGTCTTTTCATGAACACATTCATGCGTTACTTACTTCAGATCACTCAGCATACAGACATATCCACTTGTTAAATCCAGAACTCTAGCTGTAAGACTATACAGGTCACGGTTTTGAAGAGGACAATATACACTGCTCATCACGCTAGCTTGTTGCTAACAAAAACTGAACACGGCGGTGTCAGAAATGCCAATTCGGAGCTTTTCTCTAAAGTTAAACATGGCCAAGACTGCTAAAAGGTGAGGTGTGGTGCAGCAGGACGTCCTGTGTAAAAAGCCCTAATGATTGGGAGAACAAGATTTTGCTAGGCTCATGTGTGACGTAACCACCTTATTCTTTATTCTTATTTGTCTTGCTCATGTCACGAGCCGGAGTATTATGGGATGGTGTCGTATTGTAATGCGGCGTTATTTGTCCTCCCCACCTGCAGGTGGTGCTGTGTTCCCGTATGTGTTTTGAGCTGTATCAGACCGTGAGCAAACTTTCTACACCTATTACTTGATTGTTCATGTTTGAGAGACGGGCTACCTCTCCTTGCTGCTGATCTTGATGATCCTGGGAAGGACGCCGTTGTTGAGAACAGCGTGAGCGTGCTGTACGGACGCCTGGCTCAGGTTGTTAAGAATCTGACAGACGGTTGTGACCTCCACAGTCGCGGTGTCTGAGGTGTGAAGCATGGCGACCAGCTCCGGCAACACCTGTTTAACTAGAGTAGAGCCAAAACCATACGGACAAGTTTCATTTGAAATTTTTTTTAAAAAAGTGCTTGTACATCAGAAACCAGAAAAAATACAGAAAGCAATTACAATTACGTGGTGTTAGCAAGTCTGATACGGTTTTGCTAGTTATGTGATGACCTCTATTTTCATATAAAACAGTTACTCGGTTCAGACCGACACTGTGTGTGTGTGTGTGTGTGTGTGTGTGTGAAATGCTGACACTTACTGATGTCAGAATGGAGCTCCTTGAAGCGGGACATGTTTTTGAGCAGACACACCGAGGCTCTCTTCACGTCTTCCTCTCCCTCCTGGAGCATCTTCTTCACCTGCTGCAGGCCCCCTTCTCTCTGCACGATGGTGTGGGCCATGGCCTGGGACACCTGAACGCCAGCAGAAATAATTAGTGCTGCAATAGCAAACACCAAACCATGTTTATTTGTAGTTCATTTGGAAGTCCTAGCTAAATCTGGCGAAGACATTAGTGCGTGTGATACTTTAACTGTAAGCTTTTTAACTGAATAATCACACTACTCTAATAAATTAATAATTTATCATTTAAGTTCCTCAATATTTTCCATCTTGTTTTGTTGTCATTTTCTGATCTACGTTTTAGATTTTTCTAGACATGCAGTTTTGTTAGTGTTCCAGAGCAACTGTTGGCAAGAAATTTCCTTCGGGGTTAAATAAAGTCTCATCTTGCCGGGCCTTATCTTCTCGAAATGTGCATTCTGGGATATAAACCGAGTCTCAAAGTCTGGGATAGTCCAGAATGAACTGCAGTGTTGACATATTTTGCTTATGAAAAATTCCTTAATTGATAAGCAAACTGTGGAAATCAAGCACTGTAAATAAACACAGAGTAAAAATGCAGCCTTTACCCCTCCGTTCCCGGCGGTCAGGTTCTGCATGGCTCCTATGGAGGCCTCCTGTGTGAGCTGGCGATTGCTGATGGCGAGAAGCGACAGGTACATGCGGATGGTGATGCTGTTCCACAGCCACTCCACACCGTGTGGGTTACACTTATCCTCCAGCAGGGGGCACTCGGCTTCAGAGTGCTGAAATACCCAGCAACAACGGGTTCAGAAAGTCTAAACACAATTCTCTAAATAAATACTTACACCTAGGAGCAATTTGGTGTAGTCAATCTGGCATGTTTCTAGAAGTGGGAGGAAAATCAGAGAACTTGGAGGAAACCCATATGGACTTGGTGAGAACGCGCACTCCCCGAAACTCACTCAGGCTCATTTAATCATTCTGAGGAATTGTTTATATATATATATATATATATACACACAAGTGTTACCAGGTCACAGCTCCAGGGGCCATGAGTCAGTCCTGAGCTCAGGTTACTGTGTGTGTGTGTGGAGTCTCCCATGGGTTTCTTCCAGGTTCTCCAGTTTCCTCCCACCATATGAACATGACAGTAGCTGGATTGATGACTCTAAATTGCCGCTAGGAGTGTGTGAAGGAGTGTGAGAGCGTGTGGTGCCCTGGCATGACTCAGGCATGCCATTTTCATAATACAAAAAAAAAAAAAAAAAGCAGCAAAATTTCCACATCAATCATATCTGCACTCTGAAGTTAGAGGAAAAACAACAAAAAAAGAACTTTTCATTTTAATAAAGACATTAGGCTTCGGGTTACTGCTACGGAAGTTCAAAAGTGCAAAGAATGGTAATGACTAACATTGTCTGCCTCAGAGAGCTTGGCATTTCTCATGACCAAGCAGCCAGGTCTCCGGGTCTCGGCAGCAGCACCACGTCGGGACTCCCGCAGCGGCGGCCTGACCATTTCAGGCACCTCGCTCTCGAACTGATAGGTGAGGTTATGCAAGATGCACACGCAATTTTCTAAAGCCTACAGAGGAGAAAACACAACACCGTAAACGTTCCACCGAGCAAGAAAAATGAATAGATGAAGCATTATAAAAACTACAGTTTGACGCAAAACCCGGCACACGTACAAAACCTGTAAACAGAATCAAACAGAGACGAACTGGGGGAAATGTTTGGACATGAAATAATCTTTGACGCGGCTAGAAAATACCTGATCGTCAGGTTTATAGTCTGCAATGGTTCCACGGACATAATAAACCAGGCAGTCAATGAGGCCTTCACAATCTCGCATGGACTTGCGTGCATACGGTCCGGATGAACTCACGTTTCTAGGAATGAAAGACGTGGGAGAAAACAAACAAATAAATCAGCAGTACTAGCAACTGCACGTCTTACTCTCATGACACACGCGCACGCACGCACACACACGCGCACACACGCGCACACACGCGCACACACGCGCACACACGCGCACACACGCGCACACACGCGCACACACGCGCACCTCAGGGAGCCTGTAGCATTAAAGAAGACCTCAGGATCTGCCAGTAGGTCCAGTTTGGGATCTTCACCCTCAGTGATACCCGAGCAGGGCACGAGGACGGCATCAGTGAGCGGTTTGACAGCTTCTCGGCCTAGCTGCTCCTTCAGCATGTCGTGAGAGGACAAGTTCCACAGCAACCCTGAGGGAAAACAACCAAATACTACACGCTCAAAAACAAACTAGGCAAGTACACTTCCTGAAGAAAATGCAAGTGCAATTGCTCTGCTGCAGCACAAAGTGAGCAGAAAAGATGACTGCGGCTCATGATGCTATGAAATGGAGTCTGAGGCTGATGGCCAGTGTGTTCCTGTAGGGCCAAAAATGCACAGCTATCAATGGGAGAAAAAAGGGATGGATGAAAAGACGAGTGCAATTCATAGCTGATTTCTTGAATGTGTTGGGTGAGTTGTTTGGAGGTGTCATTAAGTTTGGTGGCTCTCTGTTAAGACTTTGATAGTGAAACATCATGTACTCCTACAGGGGAAACAACAAACCTGGAAGCAAAATGAGGGAACAGGTGCATCTCTCCAAAAGCTCTGCATAAGCACGCTGTCTGGGCGCAAGACAAACGAGTTGAAGTTGGTTTAGAGTCATTAGCTCAAAAAGCGCAGGGGACAAAGTATGGCAATAAAACTGGTCTGATGGCTAGATAGTGTTATTAAAAAGGCTTCATTTCCATAAAGTTTAGGCTCATAAACTCTCGCTTCCGTGTATCTATGGAAAACCCTTCGGAGTGATCCATGCTGTTGAATGTTTCTAGTTGCCAACTAAACAGCCAGAGCAGATACATGCTCCAGTCCCACAATAAGCAAAAGAGGATATTCAAATGCTCTCTTCCATCAGCTGTAGTCTATCCAAAGCTGCTTTCTACACCAAATGCCAAATTTCCCTGTACTAAAATGGGAACATCATGCTACCAAACCACACGTGAAAACACCCTGATAGTGTGTTTTCACCTAATATGGAAGGGTGACAAATGAAAGGAAAACTGGTGGCTCTGTGATGACGTAAAGACGTCCACTGGCCTCTGGATAATCAATATAAACTCCTTCTGACTGATCATATTTATTCTATGATGAAATGTTTCCATCCTGACAGGAGTGGAATATTCCAGTCTGAAAATGACCTCCACTGAGCACGAGGGCTCGCTGAATAGTTAAATGAGGATGAAAATTATGTAAATCATTCGCTGTGGTTTTTACAGCCACCATATCTTAACCCACTGGAACACCTTTGGCGCAATGTGCTCTCCACCATCATCAAAACATCAACTCGGGGAATATCTTTCGGATAAAATGGTCTTTATCGTCCAGTGCAGGAGAATTTTCACAGGTGACTAATTAAAGAACTTGGCACAGATCATCTTCAGAAAAACCAAATTCTCTGATGTATTTTTCATTTTCAAAAACATTCATCCATTACAGCCAAATTAAAGACGAACGACCGAAACAGGACAAGCTCATATCTCAGTTACACCCAACATGTGGTCAATGGACAAACCTTACGATCAGTGCTTACGGCCACGCTTTTAACCTGATCAGATCAAGCTGCCTTGGAGACTCGGCCCTGCTGGGCTGCTTGGCTCCTTCATTGCTGCTTGCAGCTATATTTATTATTGCACTTCCCAGATGAATACGCCAACATATCATAGAGAAATAGAATCCAATTCAATTGAGAAAGATGTTATTAGCATTTGCTTTTTTTGTGGCAGCAGCTCAGTGCATAACAACTGTATGATTTTATGCTTATGGTTGATCAGATAATTGCACGAGTGTGTATGATTGCCTTGCTACAGATTAATCCCAGAGACACAGGGTTATTTTCAGTAGTAAAATCCATCCCGTGTATAATGTAATTGTGCAGTGGATTTATGGGCGTGTCTGGACTAGTGAATGAAAACTGGAGTGTTACAAACCTGTAAGCTGTCGCCGGGTTTCAGTGTCGCGGACTGTCTTGAGCAGGCGCAGGATCACACACACCCCCTCATGGTCCTTCACCTCCATCTTGTTGTCGTTGTCCTCATAGATGGCATTTCTCAAGGCGGCGGCGGTGGCTTGCTGCACCTCACCGCAGTCCGAGTCCAGGAGCTTCAAGAGCTTCGGGATCCCACGCTGGATAGACAGCTGAAGCATGGAGGAGCGGGCAGGTTAAAAATGATTAACATTTACATAGCAGTCATAAATGTCCGTGGTGTATGGGTCATACAGATTACATATTGCTGTACACCAAAATTTCCCACTGAGCAAAAATCTAGTGGTCAGGCAGCACATGTTAGAACCTCCTGCATTCATTTCTGGACCTCTGAAACATCTATTAAGTATCACTTCACCTTTTAATACAATAAGTCTCATCCTGACAATTCCCTATAGCCAGCTCCTGCATGCCGCTGTGCACCGCACTCCCGGCCTACGTGCTGCTTTCGATCAGATTTCTCCCGATGGATATTCCTTTGAATTTGAACGCCTTTTAAACATTGCAAGCCTGTGGGAGGACACTGAATGAAGTCGGTTTTCCTCACCCTTTTCTTAGCATCTGAACTGCTGAAGCACTCGTTTTGAATGAAGTTTGCAGCACTGATCTGCAGTTCCTGGTCCTTCTCACTCAGGAAATGTACAGCCATCCTCATTGTGGTCGGCGGACCTTGCTTTCCACTTGGGTGCGACACAAGCACAAATACACAGAGATCCGTTATACTCATCAAACTCAAATGAAACCCTTCGGGAGTCATTTTATTCCTAGTCAGTGTGATGGGAAACGTCTTTTTAACCAATCATGAACCAAAGCTTAGAAACAACTGAAGTGAAGCCTTACTTTGTAGCATCAGCTGTAGCGTCTTGCTGTTTGGCTACCGCCATCTTCGTTGTGTGCGCGCTGACGACTGAGGGCTGCCTTCTCACGGTCTCCTGCCGCTGCCTGATGTCCTGACCCACAAGGGACATGTTCGGTGTTGCCCACACTGCATCCCCTTGCTGACTGGGTGTTCCCTGAATACTCCCCAAAAGCACCTTCTGATGCTCTGCTCTTAGTGCGGCGATGTGTGAAATGTCAGGTAGGAAGACATCGTCGAGAGTATCCTCATAGACAGGCTTGTTAGGAAGCTGAAGCGTCGCAGAGCATCCTGAAACGAACGGCCGGGCGTCGTGGAACATCTCGGAACAGGCAGAGTTCTGCAAAGGGAAGGTCCCATGGAGACGGTCGGAGGAAGCCACGGATCGCATCACAGGGAGAGTAAAACCTGCAGATCCCCACTTGAAGCTGTTTCCTGATGAACCATACCTGCACATCCCATACTCATTGACCGGAGGAAACCGCAGACTCATCCAATGAGGCTTATTCATCCTAGCCAAAGGTCTAATTGCTCCTGAAGCATCATTTGGGTCGAACGACTGGAATACCTGCACCAACAATGATTTCAGTTTAATTGAAGATGTTAGACGTAACTGCAAATATGTATAAGAATTTAAAAAGAATGCAAGATTGTACCTTCATAGGGCCACTTCTGAAAGGTGCGGTACTTGTTAACTGGCTGCTAGATACACTGCCTGTGAAATTAGGAACAAAGTGAACTAGCATTTTGTCTAGTAGTTGATCAACATTCTTTTGTCCCATAATGAAAGTGTCATGGGTGTGGAAATGTCACCCATCAGGTACAGAGCAGACATTCTGCTCATCCTTCATTAGTCATATTTATGATAAATGACCTAGAATCTATAAATAAGCTTATACTAATGTTCGATTTTTCCCAGACTCCCTGGTGGGCCGGTCTAGAAGAGGCACGCTCGCTCAGTGACGGACTGACTGACCGTTTGACCGCGTCGCGCTGTTGAAAAGCGCATGCAAAAGCAGTCTAGCTAGGCTGAAGAAAGGCGCTATACAGGTGCGGTCAGAGGTTTACACACACGGACATGAACTGGGTTTTCACTGACTTCTTTCAACTGTTTTCTTTTTGTTGCCGAATTATTGTACAACATGCATCTCTAATAGAGAAAACTCTATTTTTTATAGGGTTGTCAGAAAGCAGCACAGGGTCAAAATCATTCAGACTTTATAGAAATTATAATTCAGTGGTGTTGAAAGTTCCAAAATGTCTCAACTTGCCAAGGCCTCTTAACTTCCTGTTCGTGATCATGAGTGACAGCTGGGAGCTTCTCTGTGCACAACATAAGAAGGGTTTGTTTGACAGCACTCACAGTACAGCGGGAAAGTCCAAGGAGCTCAGTGCAGATCTAGTAAAGAGAATCACAGATTTACACAGCTCTGGAATGCATCTTCGAGCCATTTACTATAAACAACTGCAGATTCCAAACTCATCAGCTCAAACAATTGTACGTCAGTGCATGTTATTAGGCGGTGTAACCACTTTGCTAAGCCACTTTTTTGGAGGAAAAAGCTCCTGCTGAGAGCAAACTGGTTCTGATGGTCAGGAACAATCCAGGAACCATCAAGGCCCAGGCCATGAACTGGTAACTGCTGGAACACTGTCTAAAGTCTAGAGAGTTTTACGTCTCCACAGACTGTGACGCTCCTGCTCCACATTTCACAGCTTCAAG
>JAQQZX010064145.1:0-12675 GCA_030068355.1 Notoglanidium maculatum | reverse complement strand
TTTTCTGGGCAATTACAGAGCCCCAAACTACATTCAGCTGGTAGACAAACTTCTCAAAGCATACAAGACAATGAAATGCAACATGTCACTCAAGATTCATTTCCTCCACTCACACTTGAACTTCTTCCCCTCAAATCTCGGTGCTGTCAGTGATGAACACAGTGAAAGGTTTCAAAAGAACAGTGCTACAGTGGAGAAACGATACCAGAGCAACAGGAATCTGTCAATGTTTGCTGACTGCTGTTGTACACTGCAACGTGATGTACCAGACATTGAATGTAAAAGAAAATCAGGAGCAAAACACTTTGAATTCTGTTGAATTTAATAGCTTATCCAAAACATAAACGTGACTAAATACATTATTGTAAGTAAACATATAAATGTCTATTTCTCAGAATTCCTACATGTTGCAGTAAAACCAAAACTATATTTGTGCATATGTTGCACATTCAGACATAAAAGACTTCCAGGCGTGCATAGATTTAACAGAATAACTTCTTTACTTCTTCTTTTCGCTATGTCAATACATATAACACAAGCATTTTAGCATAACACGGCTGTTTACTGCTGGTTACAAGGAGTCTACTAAATGACGAAAGCACTTTCCCGCGTCTCCACCTTAAACTCGCGGGAAACATTACAATGTCAGTACATGAAAACTCTCAAAATACATCTGTCCTGACAATATTCTGCGTACCCACACAACTGAATGCTTAGAAGCTATTGGGTTTTTTACACAGCCGTTTTCTGTTAGCGGCTCATTTGGTAAAACACCATTTTACATGACCCACTCCTTCTTGCACAAACTTTGTACATAAGTCTCACATTTGCATAACTGACAGTCCATTACTCTTAAACATACATTATACATTGGTGTCATTGCTTTTGCTCACCTGTCAATACATATAACACAAGTATTTTAGCATAACATGGCTGTTTACTGCTGGTTACAAGGAGTCTAGTAAATGATGCATGCACTTTCCTGCGTCTCCACGTGGAGGACCCCACAGCTGCCCTAAATGCCTGCGTGAGACTTACCTGTGGTAACTACCCATTAGCCTGCTAAAACATTCCCAGTATCCTTGTTAGACAGAATCAGAACCAGATTGACTGAACAAAATAATTATAAACCTAAACAATGTAAAGAGAAATACATCGGAGAGTCAGAGGTGGTGTCCATTCACGTGCACGACTTTAATGCAAGCCCCACACTCTCCCCTCTAATATAAATGTCGTCCCGACATTATGATTTTACTAGAGTACTCATATCTTCAACTTGACAATTCTAAAGGTTGGGTAGATTTTCTGGGCGTCAGTCTCTCAGGATGCTCTCTGCGCAGCAACAGTCTTTAGTGTGTCATACATTGCACTGTTTATGTCACTTGTCAGCAACAGACACGTCTGGCCAGGCGATGTCTGAAGTGCCACTCGCAATTCATGCGGCTATGTATTTCAGTCTGAAAGGTCTTGACCCCTTGTCCAGACCCACATGTAACATCTGTACGTCCCACTATGTTTGTATGTCCGTGCCCCTTTGATATGTCTGTGCCCAGTTAACATAAATCCAATTAATCTACTACGAAAACTTCCCACTTCTTTTCTAGTTCAACATTCCATGATGAACCCTACTCCTTCCTATTAAACCATCACAACCCTGAACTCAACATGTGACTATGAACTTGTTACCTATTTTACCTACCCAACTCACATACGTCTGTTTGTCACTGATGGTTGCCCTAATGTATCATATGTAAGTGTCTTGGGTGGATTTCTTTGTCAAAAAGGATACTGTCTTGTGAGGAGTAGCTGCTGCTGAGGGTCTCTCTCCTCTGCTTCATCGGATGATGACACCCGCTCCGACCCATCCGCTTCCTCGATTGATACCCCTCGCTCAGCTCCCGCGATTTCTCCACGGTCCACTTCTGTCTCTGCACCGTCACTGTCAATGGGATATTCGTCTCTCTCAATGCTTAGTCCTGGATCGCTGCTGGATGCTCGTGGCTGAAATTCCTCTGTGGTTGCTCTTAGCTGGCTCCTGCACTGTCTGCCCATTCCAGCTGGTCTTGTGGTGAGAACCCGCCAGTTGCTTTCATCCTCTGAACTGCCATCAGTCTCTCTCTTTTGCCTAACTGGACTGCTCCTTTTCTCCTGGTTTAACACACTTTTACTTGTCTGTTTTTTCTCCTGTGTCTCCTCATCCATGGGAAGGAAGTCACAAGGTAGAGGCAAATTTCTGTGTAGGCCCCTGATCTTTCCTGGACCCCTTTCTGGTCGAATCCCATACACAGGCCTGTTCTTGTGCTTTCTCTCAGTCACAACATAAACCTGTTCCTCCCAATAAGACCTAAGTTTCCCCGGCCCTCCTCTGTCTTTAACGTTCCGCACCAACACTCTACACCCTGCCTGCAGCTCTGCTCCAAATGCTTTTCGGTCATACTGTCTCTTTGCTCTATGCTGCTCCTTGCAAACTGTCTTTTGTGCCAACTTATATGCCTCTTGCATCCGCTTCCTCCACTTACTGACAATCACTGTAGGACGTGTTCTGATCACTTGGTGTCAAGCCAAACATAATGTCCACAGGAAGTCTTGGGTTTCTCCCATAAAGGAGGTAGTATGGTGCATATCCTGTAGCTTCACTATGTGTGCAGTTATATGCATGCACAACTTTGGCTAAGGAGCCCTTCCAATCTGACTTGGCTTCCTCTTTCAAGTTCGTAAGCATAGACAGGAGTGTTCGATTGAACCTCTCAGCTTGACCATTCCCTGCTGCATGATAAGGTGTTGTATGTGAACCCTGGATACCACAGATTTTCTCCAGCTTGAAAAATAACTTGTTGTCGAACTCTCTGCCTTGATCATGATGCAACTTGGTTGGAAATCCGAACTTAAGCACAAAATCTCCAAAGATCTTTTCGGCAGCTGTTTTCGCTGACTTGTTGCTATGCTTGAGCGAAACGCGTAAAATGGTCTATGACCACTAAAATGTACTCATATCCTCCTTTGCAACTCTATAGGTGTAGGTAGTCAATCGAGACAATTTCGAACGGGTATGTGGTTACTATATTCACCAGCGGTGCTCTTGTTGGCTTGTTTGGGCGCTTCCGCTTCAGGCAACTGCACACTCTGGTAACATAGTGGTTTACCTCTTTTTGCATATGGGGCCAGTAAAATTGATCCCGAATCAGGCTGAGTGTCTGCTCCACTCCAAGGTGTCCCATCTCCTCATGTAGTTCCCTGTAAATTAACGGATGAAACTTGGCTGGTAACACTAACTGAGATCTGGTCGCACATTTCCTATATAAAATGCCATCCGAATTTACACACAACTTGTTCTTTTCTCTTGCCAATACAGGCCAAACTCCACCCATTACATACTCTCGCACTTTACCGATAACCGGATCATTCTCCTGTGCTCTCCTTATGGTCTCTGTGGGAATCCCTACCACTGGGGTTGTTATTTGTTCTCATTCCACCTCAGTGCATGCTGTGGAAATGGTAGTTGGACACATCCAGGGCTTTTGTTCATGGGGCTCAAACTGAAGCGCTTGTATGACAGATGTGATAATCTCTGACCCCATTTCTTGTGAGCATGTACCAATGTACTGTTCCATATCCAGCGGCATCCGTGACAAGCCATAAGCCATCTCCATTGCTTTTTCCCAGTCGATACTTGATTGAAAAGTTAAAGTCCGCCAGTTCTGTGGTCCATCGATGCATTGTCGCATTCAACTTTGCTGTGGTCAAAACATATGTTAAGGGATTATTGTCATTATAGACAGTAAATGAAGGTGCATAATACAGGTACTCCCTGAACCTCTCACGGATTGCCCACTTCATGGCCAGATACTCTAGCTTTCCAGAGTGAAGATGATAATTTTGTTTCGGGAGCAGTTAACGTTCTGTACCCCTTGCCCTGCTGTTGCTGATACAGCACTTGCTGGTGTTGCTCTGTCCAAATGATTCTCTGTTTGAATGGAGCTGATCTGGCCTCCGGTCTTTTTCCTTACTCTTTTTTGACGATGATTCTTGGACCTGGCGGCCTTTCAGAGTCTTACCTCTGGTTAACAGCCTATACAGTGGCTTAGCAGTGCATGAGAAATTTGGGATATATGGACGGTAATATGATAGGAATCCTAGCATTTTTCTCAGATCACCCACAGTCTCAGGCTTGTGGTTTTTGAGAGCTTGTACTGGTGCTACCTCATTGGGATCCATGCAATAACCTTCTTTGGATACAATCTTCCTCAGGAATTTCACATTATCTTTAAACACTTCTCACTTTTTAGCTGTCAGCTTTACCCCATGTTCCTGATAGCGATGTAAGACTTTTCTCATATCACGCAGGTGATCCTCAAAGGACTTACTGTGGACCAGATTATCATCCAGATAAGGCTGAGATGTTTCATCTCTTAGACCAACAAGACACTCTTCCATGCTCCGCTGGAACTCCGCTGGAGCTGAGGACAGGCCAAAAGGAATCCTCACCCACTCATAAAGACCCCAAGGTGTTATAAAGGCTGTGAGTGGTCTACTATTCTCTTCAAGGAAACCCTGATGATAAGCCTTGCCTTGGTCCAGCACAGAGAACCATGCACTTCCACTTAAATTGTTCAATATGTCCTGTACTCTAGGAATGGGGTGACGGTCAGGAATGGACTTCCGGTTCAATTCCCGGTAATCCACACACAGGCGTAAGCTTCCATCCTTCTTTCGCACACAAACTATCGGCGAGGAGTATGGGGACCATGATTTCTGAATCCATCCTCTGTTCAGTAAGTCCTCCAAGTACTCCTTTACCTCCTTGTGAAGTGGTTTGGGCACCAAGATGTAGATGCGCCAGACCGGAGTTGTATCATGCAATCTGATCTTTAGCTGCAGTGAGGGAATGCATCCCACATCGTTCTCGTCCCGTGAGAATGCAGTGCACTCTTCTCGTAACATCTGTCTCATTCCCACCTGCTGGTCTGGGGTCAGGTGGTCTACTGACACTGGAGGATCCCATAACTCATAGCTGTAAGGGTCCCGCTTCTCTTTTCCACCTTGTTTATTTCAGACATGGTGGCCGTAATTTCACTAGTATTGACTGGTCTCACTTCGATTGGTTACATGGCCTTGACTTGTTGCAACTGTCCCAGCACTGAACACGAGGTGAGGATAATGTCATAGGCATTGCCATTAGTGACTGGAATAACGACCTTAGACTGGTTTCCTCTCTAAAGGCAAATGACTGTTTCAGCAATGCTCAGCCCCTCTGGCCATTTCGGAAATTCCTCTGGTTCACACAGGACTTCCTGTTCTGTGGATAGGGACACTGTCCTCACACTGCACTTCACCTCTCTGGTCTGACCAGCTGGAATCATGGACTTTGTTCTTCCCACTCTCACAACACCCTCTCTATCATTCGGATCATCACTCCGTACCAGTTGGATTAATGCATTTGTTTCTTTACATCCCAATGAAAAAGCTTCACTTACTACCGTGGATGTAATGTTTGGGTGATGTTCCATCCCAGTCTTTACCAGATGTTCAATCACATTATAGCCAATGATCGGAGGTTCTGCTACTCCGGGCTCATTGGAGATGAGTACTGGCATAAGGAGTTCTCACTGTGGTTCCCTACTCGCTCCCAGATAAAACTTCCGTTCTGCCCAGTCGGAAAATGGTATGGGGGTCTGGGTTTCTGCTTTCCCGACCAGAGTCTTATCTGCACCCAAAAGTTCACTCATACTCCGCACCTGGATGTGGGGCATGCAGGATCTTCTCCACCGTTCACTGATAATCGTGACCTGTGAACCAGTGTCCCACAGAGCTTGTGTGGCTACCCCCCCAATGAAACAGTCCACCATGCATTTTTTCCCAATAAGCGCCTTTAACTTAACTTGGTGATGCAAGGAGAGGTGGCTGGTGTAAATAACTCCCACCGTCTCTTTAGCCCTCCTGTTTTTCTCCAACTCTGCCTCCAGCTGTCTGATTTGCTCCCAAGAAAGCCTATGAACGCCGTCATCCGATTCACTCTGGTTTAGTGTTGAGGGTTTTGGGATCATCCCGTCAGGTTCCCCAGCAATCCTCCTTCATCCTCTCGAAAAGTGCCCTACCTGCCCACACTTGAAACAATGTTCTCAATGGTCCTCAGACCCCCTGCTCCTGACATGCCTTACATCCCTTCCTTTCACTCATTCGTATCTGACCAGTGGGCCCCGGAGGGCTGCTAATGTCTATTTTTATTTTGGCTATTTCATCTCTCAGCTGCTGAACTGTTTCATAGAATTCTGGATCCCTTGGACTCGTGACCAGGGGTACTTTACTGTTCTTAGGCTTCACCACTTCGGCTGACTGTTCTTGAACCCTGACCCCAGCTTCTGCTACATCGTGCCCCTTATGACTGACATGCATTTCTGCCTGTAACTCATTGACTTTTGGAAATTTATTGCTTGTGGTCTTCCTTTGTTTGGATTGTCTTTCTAATTCAACATTAGCTGCTTCATTCATATGGTCAATGAGTGCTTCATCCATCACCCTATGATCATGCAGATAAGGCTTAAGCTGAAACTTAATATGATCGCTCAACAACCCTGTACCCACTGACCACAAGAATTTTCTTTGGATGAGGTCAGGACTGTACTGTTCATCTGACCCTACTTCTCTGGAGGCAAGTAGCAGTCTCTCCTTTAACCGATTGCTCTAAAGAGGAAGTTTTGGGGTGACTCATGACTGTCTTGTGTCATTCACTAGCTGATGGAATATGTCAATTGAACTATCCTCCTTGCAATGTCCTTTTAAAATTGCCTTCAGCTGTGGAAGGGTGAGGTCATGTTTAATCTCAAGCATATCACTGAGGCTCAAACCTGGGCTAATTGACTTGATCACCGCTTCTATTACTTCAGTCTCACTGTGTCCTCGGCTAAGGCCGCGGTCAATCTGATACATCAAATTTGTATATGAGAGTCTGTCCTTTTGTCCCTTTTCCCCAATCTGACCACTGAATTCTCTCCTTATGGTCACTTCCGAGAGCCGGTTCACAACCGTAGATAATGCATGTTGCGCAGCTGATGTTTGAGTGGAGGAGGTGCTATTCACCCTTTCACTCAGTCGTCTAACCTCCTCTTGCAGAGCTTGACTATATAGTTGGAGCTGTGAATATTTTTCTGCTAAACTCAACTCTCCAGTCACTTTATGGCTGTGTTGTGATATGCTTGTAGCCCCTTCCCCACTAGATGTATTCCCCAAGTTTTCTAATATTTGTTCCACTGATTGTAACATTGTCCCAAGATAGTAGGTTGAAACGTCCCTCTCTTCCTCATTCAACACATTGTCTATGGATTCCATAAGTACTCTTATTAACACTCTCCTTGTTGTGACATTTTCAATTGGAATTTCAGCTTTGACACACACCTCTTGAGCTGATCCAGCTGCAGACGCCACAATCCCTGGGACACGGTCTCCGCCAACTCCTCCAGGTCCATTGAGTCAAATGTAGCGCTCCCGAGGCTGCTTGTTCCCATCTGCATTAGTTCAAGGCAGTTCAAAGCTATTCCTGTTAATGTCCCCGTATGGGCCACCAATATTTTGTTGCACACTCAGACATAAAAGACTTCCAGGCGTGCAGAGATTTAACAGAATAACTTCTTTACTTCTTCTTTTCGCTCTGTCAATACATATAGCACAAGCATTTTAGCATAACATGGCTGTTTACTGCTGGTTACAAGGAGCCTACTAAATGACGCATGCGCTTTTCCGCGTCTCCACCTTAACCTCGCGGGAAACATTACAATGTCAGTACATGAAAACTCTCAAAATACATCTGTCCTGACAATATTTTGTGTACCCACACAACTGAATGCTTAGCAGCTATTGGGTTTTTTACACTGCCATTTTCTGTTAGCGGCTCATTCAGTAAAACATCGTTTTAAATGACCCGCTCCTTCTTGCACAAACTTTGTCATAAGTCTCACATTTGCATAACTGACAGTCAATTACTCTTAAACATACATTATACATTGGTGTCATTGCTTTTGCTCACCTGTCAATACATATAACACAAGTATTTTAGCATAACATGGCTGTTTACTGCTGGTTACAAGGAGTCTAGTAAATGATGCATGCACTTTCCTGCGTCTCCACGTGGAGGACCCCACAGCTGCCCTAAATGCCTGCGTGAGACTTACCTGTGGTAACTACCCATTAGCCTGCTAAAACATTCCCAGTATCCTTGTTAGACAGAATCAGAACCAGATTGACTGAACAAAATAATTATAAACCTAAACAATGTAAAGAGAAATACATCGGAGAGTCAGAGGTGGTGTCCATTCACGTGCACGACTTTAATGCAAGCCCCACACATACCCAGTCTACCTGGGTATAACACACATACTCAGGTACCTGTCACAATCAGCAAAAACTTTTCTGGAAGCAAGACTTTTCAAAAACATTGTTGTACAGTGTTATGAATTCAGTAGTGATGATATACTATACTTGTGGATCACATGGAAGCCTACAAACCAAGTATGCTACCTATCACCTGGTAGTATGATTCGTTAATCCCGTGACCCAATCCCTGATTCTAACCCTGAGTTACCTCCTAGCTTGAAAAAATGGTTGTGGTGTTGTAGATTCACTTGGCACTTGCTAGTTTATGGTCGTGTTTTACACAGCAGCTTTCTCTAAAACTAGGCTAGCATGTGGTTAGTAGTAGAAGAAGAGATATATGAAACTGCCATATGAAGCTATCCCCCTCTTTTTTTTTTTTAGCCAAAACAAAAACAACACGAGATGTCTGCCCTTCTGCTCTGCTGTCTTTCTTTCAGGTCACATTTAATTCACAGTTAAAAACAGACACCCTAATATTGTACAATCATTCTTCCCCAGAAAAGGTACCATTCAAAGAAGTCATTGAAATCCCAGTATTACCCTGATATTCATGTGACATTCAGGTCAACGTATGTCAATTTCTGAGCACAACTATTTATAACATAATCAAAGTATTATAACAAATTTTTACCATAATTATAACACAGAAACAGCAGTGTTAACATGACCACTGTCATGGCGTGATCGAGATACAGGTGCAGGATCGGGACACAATAAGAAGCGCAAAGTCCTTTTAAACATGTCATAATCAGTTCATTGATGAGAGACACCTTCCTCCCACTGTTTGGCCTATTGTCTGGGAGCAGGTGCTCATGGGAGCTGTAGTCCGTGTGCGCTTCCACTTAAAGAGCAACGAAGCCGAAGAGCACACCGCGCGTGTGGCCAAGACTTCAAAGCGTGTGATGCAGAGCAGTTCATGACAGAACCCCCCCAAAGGCACTACTCCCAGAGCGCCTAACAAGATTATCCCATGGCGGTCTTGGGCCCGTAGGTTCAGGTATGTCACTAGGAACCCCCACATGGAACTACTGTCTTGGCAGGAACTCAGGGAGGAACTCAGGCACTGAGATTTGTGCGGGAACAGGCGCTGAGATTTGCGCGGAAAGTCTTTGTGACCTCGGTGGGAACAGTCACTGTAACCTCGGCGGGAACAGTCTCTGCGACTCGAGCTATCACTGGAACAGGCACTACGACTGAGAGAAGAACAGGCTCTGTGACTTGTGCTCGCACTAGAACAAGCTCTGTGACTTGTGCTCTCACTGGAACAGGCACTGCTACTGAGAGAAGAACAGGCTCTGTGACTTGTGCTCTCACTGGAACAAGAGTGGGTTCCATGACTTTTACAGTCTCTTTGACGTTTAAAGGAACGATTTTAGCGACTCTAGTCAGAATGGGCGCTTTAGCCTGAACTGGAACAGTGACGGGCACTGGAACAGTCTCTGTGGCCATGAAGTGAACAATTGCTGTGGCCCAGACTGAAGAGGGCTCTGGCTCTGGCCCAGTGACTTGAACAGGAACAGGAGCGGGCTCCATGAGAGCAACATGGGCTGAGACGGGAGCGAGCTTGGAGAGAGAGGCTGTGACTTGCGTAGCTTCTGACCCTTGCGGCAATCCATACTTGGGATTAGACGAAGTATTTGTCAAAGGCTCTGGCGAAGGTGTTGCCCCCGGTGCGGTTTTGGACTCGGGTCCACTCAGCCCCCCCAAAAAAAAATTTCTTGGGGTTTGTTCTGGAGCGATCTCGGGAGCGGTTGCCTCTTTCTTTTGGCCCCTGGAGGGGGCTCTAGAGTGATTGCCTCCAGGCTAAAGGCATCGTAAAACCACATGAGTGTCTCACCAAAGTCTTTAGGATTTTTTAAGTTAGGGTGCTGCATGCTAATAAGGTTATCAACAAACACAGCTGAACATATGTATTGTATGTCTAAACTAATCAAAACATACTACAAGACTGTATGCTGGATAACTATGATGTTGACTCTCAACTGCCTATTATAGGGTTACTCTAAAAATCCACAAATACACAGTAGCCTATACCATAAGTCAAATCTGATAACCCTCTCAAATATGTCTTTACAATGCAATGTCATCAATGTCAATATGTCATCAAGTGAAAAAATCTTAAATATATTTAAATCCATTTTGCCTTTTCATATTATAAGATTACAATTAACCAAATATAAGACTAAACCTATTTGTAGACAATCTTACTAATTTAAAGCTTGAAATAGCCTTGTTCTATTGGCAGAAGGTTGAAATGGGTAGAAATATCTAGAAATTTGTTTTCTAAATGTAATCTGAAAAAACAGTAAATACTAGAGAAATTTGACTATATTCAAGATATTTTCATTTGCAAAGATGTTTTATGATATATACATGTATATATATACACACTACCAGTCAAAAGTTTGGACACACCTTCTCTTTCATATTAAATGTAATCTGAAAAAACAGTAAATACTAGAGAAATTTGACTATATTCAAGATATTTTCATTTGCAAAGATGTTTTATGATATATACATGTGTATATATATACACACTACCAGTCAAAAGTTTGGACACACTTTCGCTTTCATAGGGTTTTCTTTTTTTTCTTTTTTTCTACATTGCAAAACATTACTGAATACCTCAAACTATGAAGCAACACATATACTGAATTATGTAGTAAATAAAAAAAGGGTCAAAAAAAAAAAAAATCCAAACAAAATATGTTTCATATTTTAGATTCTTCAAAGAAGCCACCATTTACCTTGATGATATTGTCGGCATTATCTTAACCAGCTTCACGAAGTAGTCACCTGGAATGCTTTTCAGTGAACATGACGTGTTTTTTTATTACTTTTTATTAATTTTATTACTTTAAGACATGAAGTGTCTTTTAAGTAATAAAAATAAAGAAAAAAACATTGAATTAGAAGGTGTGTCCAAACTTTTGACTGGTCTTGAGTGTATATATATAAATAAATATATGTTGTCCTGCCCCACCAAAATCTGTGGTCATAAGCCACTGCTGGTGTGCAACCAAACTGCCAATAATATATGACACAATGATTAAATTCAGTAAAACAAAACAACAACACAGTGCCGCATCCCTGACGATGATAAAGAAGATACTGAGTATGTGCAAATCCAACACAATTTACAATTCAAATTAAAATTGGTTACAGTACTATCGCAGCTAGTTTGTTATTTTGTCAAAAATAGCAGCTTAGTTTCTTTTTGTAATAGCCACAATTAAAGTTAATCTAGGACCGTATTCACAAATAATCTAAAGCTAAAGCTAAAATAACTCCTAATTGGCAGAAACTGAGCATTTTAATAGCAGACTCATATTTATTAACAGAGCTTAATTCACACATTAGTGGTAAAATTAGGCCCTGCGTGAGTTTTCAAAAGGTCAGCATGGTATTAGCGTTCACTGTTATGCTGATGACACGGGTATATGTTTCAGCAAAGTCAGATGTCACACAATAGCTTAATAAAATTAAGGAAAATGTAAAGGACATAAAACACTTGATGCTTACTAATGTTTTTATTTAAATCTGAAAAGACAAAAATACTTTTACTAGGACCACATGCAGATAGAAGTAAGCCTGATTACATAATAAGTCTGAATTATGTTCATAAGACAGTAAGATACCTTGAGGTGATTATTGACTACAGTCTTTAATTTAAATCTTATGTAGATAATATTACTAGGATAGCCTTTTTTTCATCTTAGAAATATTTCTAAGATAAGAAATATAATGTCACTACATGATGCTAAAAAACTAGTTCCTGCTTTTGTTACCTCTAGGTTGAATTACTGTAATTTCTTGCCATCTAGATGTTCAGCAGGTGCATAAAAAAGCCTTACTAGTTCTTACTAGAACCAGACGATTTGGCCACATCACCCCTTATCCACACTGCACTGGTTCCCAGTCAAATTGTGCACTAGTTACAAAACACTACGATTTATCTATAAAGCACTGAATGGTTTTGCACTGCAGTACCTGAGCAAATTACACATCTTTTATGATCTGCTACGCCTACTTTGATCAAAAGGTGCAGGCTCTTTGTTGATACATTGAATAATGAAGGCTACAGCAGGGGGCAGAGCTTTCTCTTGCAGATCTCCACACTCAAGTTTCTTGAAGGTGGAGTGGCTGGCCACTTTATTTGACAGGGTATCCTCAAGTCTGTTTTACCTTCTGGCTATCCCTTTTAGTTACAGTGGGGCAAAAAAGTATTTACTCAGCCACCAATTGTGCAAGTTCTCCCACTTAAAAAGATGAGAGAGGCCTGTAATTTTCATCAAAGGTATACCTCAA
>JAQQZX010063994.1:0-12683 GCA_030068355.1 Notoglanidium maculatum | reverse complement strand
TTTTGACTGGTAGTATATATATATATATATATATAAATTTATAGATTCATATATATCATAGATTCATTTTAATTGCAATGATTAATTCTAATTTTAATGAAAAGATTTTAATTCTCACATTAAACCAAAGCCTCATTTGAGGTGATTCAGTAAAAGGTAAAAACCCTGCGTCTGGACTGATTCTATCATGGCCACAAGGGCACAGGCCCCCGCTGAAATCTGATTGGCTGCTGTCCCGACACTAGTATCACCAGTCGCTTAGAATAACAATCAGATTATAGATAATTGCAATTCCACACCCGAACAGTTGGTGGCAGTAATGCACAAAACAGGAATGTCCACCATTAATAAAACGCAGCAAGCCAATCCGATCCACTGGTCAGTAAATCTGGTCTTTAGGGGTGAAACACTCCCAGGGGCAGTTCAGATCTCCTATTGTGAGTACTCCCTCAAACATTTCATGTAATCATATTTGTGTAAATATGATGTAAAATACCAATCCATTTCCTCTGCAGTCTCTCTTGTCTCATTTCAAAAAGACAATGTTAGTGGTTTCAAACAGTTAAACTTGTCCAATGTAACACATTTGATGAAAAAAAGTTGTGCTAATACAATGTACAATATTCATATCTTTAGAATATCCATGTGTGTCCTCTGATGTTGCATGCATGCAGTATAAATAGGCTAAATACTTACAAAAGAGATTGTGCACACAGGTTTTGGACATACTGTATATTTGGCCCCTCTGCGTAAAATACGGCCCCTTTATGACCCCTGTATTAGAAAAATCCTAGCTCTGCCACTGGATTCTGTTCACCAACCTCTCAAGATCCCATGCTGCAGGGCTTAAGGTATTTTCTGTTCTCTGTCTATTGTTACTGGAAGTGAGAACTTTGTTTTTATGAATTGTCCAGCAATAGGGTAAAAAGCATAAACACTGGTCACTGGTGAACATGTGATAATCTACCTAGCTAATGATTTGCTCATTGCTGTTAAAGATAAATTAATGGTGTATTCACACATTAACATTAACATGCCAGTAGCAATTACTGCCACTATGCCAGTTCATAAACTTTTTGTTGTCAAACTCTGAATATCTAATGTTTTGTTCTTATCAATTATGAACAAAATGTTTGCTAGAGATGCTGAGATATTTCTAATCTGCCAAATGTCAGATACATCATTTCACTCACCAACTCTAAAATGGCCGCCTGAACATCTGAATTAAACGCACTCCCGTCAGACTTTACTTGCATTTGCACTATTTGCTTTTCCCTCACTGGATGAGCTATAAAACACACACACACACACACACACGCGCACACACACACACACGCACACATGAAGAAAGAGTGAAAAATGATTTTTAAATTAATTAATTTATTAGAAATGATGGGTTAACTGGTACAATGATTCATAAACTGGTTTGTATTTTTAATTACTAACATAATGTCATTACTTTATGGGCTAGCTATTTAGAAGTAACATTTTACCCATATAGTGCTTGCTACAAAATGCATTCTGCTTTAAAAAAAAAACAAAAAAAAACCTCACTGGTGTGGCAGATGAAATGGTGGAGTTCATTGCATTGTGTGTCCTTGAACATTCCATTATAAAGAACAGCACAATTTTCATTTTGATAATAATTATCAGGCTGACCAGAAAGCCACAGGAGGCTGGATGTATTAAACCCATCCGACCACTTCCACATGTCCCTGTATAGGCCAATCCATGATGAACCCTGACGGTATGCTATGCTCTGTATAGCATTGTTATCTGTTGCAGTTGTCGCAGTAGCCAAATCTGTATGAAGCTCTCGGCAATAAGCCTGAGCTCCACTCCAGCTCAATGTAGAAGTGACACCAACAAATCTTTCAGCATAACTGTTATTAGCTGTGAAATAACAACGACTATGATTAGCATAGCATTGAAATATATATACAATGAACAAAATTCTAAATTACGATATGATACAATACAATATAATGGTGAATATGGGCCTTAGGTTCTACTGTTTAAAACATTCAACATTATAAAAGTACAATAATTGAAACTTAAAAATGCAAGTGTTTGTGTGATTCATTCAGACTTTTATCAACATAAAAGAAAACAAATGCTTTGCATTAGAATGTAACAAAATTAAAAATGAAAAATATTATAAAATTTTAAAGAAAATCTTATAATAAGCTGGTTGCATAAGTATGTACACCCTTTTATGTGACCATGAGTGCTCAAAATTAACCAATCACATGAAAAAGTAATTATCATACACCTGTCATCAATGAAGTGATTCTGATTAAAGTGTCAATCAGGAGAGAAGTACAAATGAAGTTGCAAAACATTAGCTGTACTATGAAATATCAAGTGGAGAAAATGGGCTACTTCCTTTAGCTGTGATGAGTAAGATGGAGTGAACCATGTTCCAAATATGGCCAAAAGTATGTGAACGCCTGACTGTCACACCCATATTCTGGTCATCCCCAAACTGTTGCCACAGACCTCTCCCAGCATGATGATGCTTCTGTGCACAAAGTAAGGTTTGCAAGGACATAATTTGCCAAAGGTGGTGTGGAAGAACTGAATTGGAAAGCTGACTGTGTGCCAGCCCTTCTTGCCTAATATCAGTGCCTGAGCACACTAATGCTCTTGTGGCTAAATGATCACAAAAGCCACATTCCAAAACCTAGTGGAAAGCCTTTTCAGAAGAGTGGAGGTTATTATAACAGCAAAGGGGGACTAAATCAATAATGGGATGTTCAACAAGCACGTACACGTTATTGGTCAGGTGTCCGCAGAGCCTGAAGAACTGTTGAAACCACATTTGAGACCAAATTTAATTGCTCTGATTGCTCTGTTGCAAACAAATATCCAATGTCAGAATAGAATCATGTGAGTTTTGCTAGAGTTGTAGTGCGCTCACATCATCTCGATTGTCAGGATAGTGGTTTAAGTCAGTCTTTTTCTTGTCTAGACGTTCTGATAACATCAACCATGTTTAATATTATCTTTAGTCTTGGCTCATGCAAATAATCACCATGTAAGATCCCCAGTCTTTGGAAAATCATAATCATTTGAAAAGTCATTTGGTGTAAAGCCGGCATAACTCCGTGACTAATGATGCATTGTCTTTAGATGTGAGAGGGTGTCAGACTTTACTCTTATAATTTTTTTTAGGTCTTTTCAAAGTCTTCTAGTGTACGGTTAGCATTAGCTATTCACACCATTGGTCAAAATGGGACTGCATACAAGGAAAAGCCCCCAAACTATGATGGGTGATCACTGAGGAAGTCCAGGCAACTTTATGGTAATGAGCTATGATGTGGTTTGGTGGCAACCGATCAGAATTTAGAAGTGCTCTGCTCTATTGAATACTAGAGAACACGACCGTATATATTTTGGTTCCTTTCAAATCATTCCCAATTAAAATGGAGGAGAAAGTAATTATTGCCATGACTGTTTGCATACAGGGACATAAATTGAAAAATGAAGTATGTACCAAGGTGTCTGAAACTATAGAGGTGTCAGGTGAGTTGGTGAAGTGCAAAATATATTTTGAGAATATAAAAGGGAATTGCATGCTAACTAGCAAGCATCAAAGCATGCAAAACTGTTGCTTGAGAACTTGAGGTAAATCAGTCGGTAACAGTATTAACATTACGTTAACATGTGTTAACATTACTATCTTATAACATTTATACCTTCACATTTAAAACATTTCATAAGGTTAACCTATACTTTAAAATTTGCAAGACAAAGCAATGAACTTGTAGCCACCTATTTCATCTATTTAACAGAGCATCCACAAACTTGACAGTGTTGCTGGCAGGGCAGCCAGAGCGAATTTTGATGCTCTTGCCACTTCTAGTCTGAATGTACCAAAAGACATGGTCATAGGTAGAGCTTTCAGCGAGACAGTCAGTATTTTGAAATGGCCATCTAAATTTCCAGACTTGAATTTATGATCAGTACAGTCCCCTTGTGCAAATATTAAGTAACTTGTAATGTATTTCATGGAGAAGTGGTCCAGGATCCTATACCACTATTGGCAACCTTGTTAGATGTTACAGGAAGAGGCTGTTACTCTCCCCAGCCTCCAAAAGCTTGACCAGAAATAAATTGTCAGAGTTCTTATAATTTTTTTATAAATGCTAAACCAGCTAGCAAATAAACACCAAGCAAAGAAAAGTCTAGAAGTTAACTCACCATTGTAGCATATAAAGGGAAACCGGTCTGTGCAAGGGTAATCCCACCAGTATCCAAGTGGGCCTGTTAGACCACATGACTCATCCCCACCATTGTTATCAGGCTGATGAGAGAGCCACTGTTGAAAAGTATTTTTCAGTGGCACATCTTTAAAGGACCAGCGCCAACTGTTGATATCATTGTACAAGCCAACCCAGGCAACATCTGTCAGACCTTCCCTTGCCAATTCTTTCTTTAGTCTTAACCAGTCCAGGTCACTTTCAACTGTAGCCAGGTCAGTGTAAGTTTCCCTGCAGTAATTCTGTGCAACTGACCATGTCACTTTTGTTGTGTTCAGAAAATACTTGTGAGCAACAGGTCGCAGAAAAGAGAGGGTGACTGGGACAACACCTGCGGAAAATATCTTATTTAATGATGTACACGATAGACTTCCTTCCATTCATCCATTTTCTATGCCGCTTATCCATTTTGGGTTGGGGGAAAGCTGGAGCCAATCCCAGCTGACTTCAGGCGAGAGGTGGGGTATACAATGGACAGGTCTAAATTTTATTGGAATTTAGAACAGCCAGTTGACCTAATCCGCATGTCTTGGGACTGTGGGAGGAAACCCATGCAGGTGCATATAGCAATGGTGGGGGCAAGGTTTCTGCAGGTTTCTCCGGTTCTCAGGCAGGTCAGGTCAATATATAACACTGGTTGGCCTGTTTATTTCTATTAACATAGGATGGCTCTGGGTGACAGATGCCACCCTCGAAATAAGCCTTGCCTTAATTGCCCTGACCTCCAATCACATCACTCAGAGATCTGTTATGCCTGAACAATCATTTCAGACTCAATTAATCATATCTCAGTTGGTTTACACCACCACTCTCACCTTGTAGCTATTTCCATATATAACATATATTGCTGTATAACTCATAAATAAAAAGAGAATTCAGTGATTTGCAAATCCTTCCTTTAAATTTGCCAGATCCTACTAATAAGAAAGATGAATATTTTTGTATTTTTAAAAGTATCTGAAAATGATTTATACACTTTCTTATATTTCTTCATAATATAATTTTATAATGTAATATAATATCATATATTTATATATCATTGTTCTATGAATTTTTATATATAGTATGGCAAAATTTTGCAGATTTTACCATTTGTGAAAGTATTGATTTTTTTTATTCCTATATACTGTTATTATTATATCGTGTGTATATTTGTGGATCTTGAATCTATAATTGATCATGTGATTATTTGGTAAGATAAAGAAGGGAGTGCTTTGACTGCATTTAGATTCACTCTGAAAAAGGCCATCATGGCTGAGAAGCATTGGCGTTTGTTTTAATTTAATAGCCATGTGTTAGTAAAGGCTTTTTAATATATTTACCTTTTTTGAGTGGCTCAGTCTTCTATGTTTTTTATAAGTCATTTTTTACCTATATTCAAATTGAATACAATGCAAAGACAAGATATTTAATGTTTAAACAGATAAACATTATTATTTTTTGCTAACATGCGCTCATTCTTATGAGTTTATGTCTGCAACATGTTCCAAAAAGTTGGGACAGGACAAGAGTGGGAAACTTATGGAATGTGTGGTGAGAAAATAAATGATGTATTTTTCTTTACTTTGAAAATCTTTTCACTTTTAATACTTATTTACTCACATGTAATCAGTAGATTTTTCCATCCACTTAATTACATTCTTAAGCTATATCTAGTAACGTTGTACTATGGTGTGAACTTATGTGTCTAAGGTGAACCTCCTGAGTGAATAAAGCTTTTTCCTGACCACAAAATTATTTATAGCCAACATCCTAGATATTACATCTCTGCTTTGCCAATTTGCCTAATAGGAGAAAAATGGTTTGCTTCCTTCTCTTATTATAGCTTGCTCTTTTTCCATATATAAGTAATGCTCTTGCTCCTTAAGATAAGAAGCATCGCCGTTATACAGGAATGTAATCAGCAAGTCTCACGCAATCTTCAGTGTATAAATATTTTCTGTAAATGAGTTCAAACCAGTAACATCTCAGTTACTCGGTTCTTAAGAATATTTTCAATAAAGTGCTTCAACTTGGTGTCTCCTAATTTGTTATACAGTGCCCTCCACAATAATTGGCACCCCTTGCAAAGATTTGTTAAAAGGGTTAGAAAAAATCCATCTTCTGGTGAAGCAGCTTCATCTCGCACTGATGAAATGAGAAAAATCCAACCTTTAATTGAATTGAATTTGTTGAGAAAAAAAACAAATCCTTCTTCAAGAAATAATTATTTTCCACAAAAACACATGTGCCACAATTATTGGCATCCCTGGAAATTATTGTGAACACAATGTGAAGGAATAATGTTTCCTATTTAAACTGTAAATTTTTTTAGTTAATGTGTAGGAGCTTTCAAGCTGTAAGCTTCCTGATTAACTGGGGTACAAATATTAGGTGACACAGAGACCAAATTCCCTTAGTCATCAAACAACATGGGAAAGATAAGAGAACACAAACTAAATGAGGCAGAAGTGTGTTGATCTTACGTCAGGTAATGATTATAATAAAAAAAAAATAGCTACTAATGCCCATTTCTACAGTTAGGGCAACAATAAAAAGTGAACATCATCTGGAACTTTTACAAACTTGCCTGGAAGAGGACCCAAGTTTATTTTGCCCCCTCGCACAGTGAGGAGTATGGTAAGAGAGGCATAAAATTCCCAAGGATTACTACTGCTGGATTACAAGAAAAATGTAAATCTTGGGGTTACCAAGTCTGTACCAAGTCAAGATTCTGTAAACAAGGATAGTCTCAGATGCCCTGCTCGCCTTATAACATGTTATAGGAGAAAACTCAGTGCTGATTGGAAAAGAGCGGTTATACAAAGTATTAAATGCAGGGGTGCCAACAATAGTGGTACATGTGCACAAAAACAGTGTTTTTGTTGAAAATATTTATTTCATGATGAGGGATTTGTTTTTCTTTGAATAAATTTATTTCAAATAAACAAGAATGGGAAATAACTTCAACAAGTTCTTTACTGTCCTCAGTTCCCAAAAGCTTACTCGGTGTTGTTAAAAGAAAAGGTGGTGGAACACAGTGGTAACCTGTCCCAAGTTTTTTTTTTTTTTTTAATATCTTGCAGGGATCAAATTCAGAATGTTCAAAAAATAAAAATAAATAAAATGTATCAGTTTGAACATTAAATATCTTTTCTTTCTATTGTATTCAGTTGAATATAGATGGAAAAGAATTTGCAAATCATTGCATTATGTTTTTATTTACATTTTTACACAGCTTCACAACTTTTTTGGAATCTGGGTTGTAATAATAACTAGTTGCCTGAATAGCTTCAAGGCAAACAGATCAGTAAGGATTTTTTTTTAAAGAAATTAGCAGCGTCTGCCATTTTAAGGCAGAACTACATACAAGCTACAAATACAGAAGTTCTTAGTGAATGATGATTGGGTCAGGTTACTCATGAATTTATGAACAAGTTTACATACTTTACTACATGTAATTTTGATTTATGGGGGGTTTTGGGAAATAACTTTTTTGAATGAGACAATAAAGTTCTTAGCATTATGAATGTTTCAGGAAACCCACCCCAGACTATGAACCATGTTTTAAAAATCTCTTAGTATTTATCAGCTTTCCCAATCACATCATACATATCATCCATCAAAATGGGTTAATTTAGTCACCTTATAATTTAACATTAGCCTAAAAACACCTTTGTAAAGAAAAAAAATGGGATAACAATATTATTATTTAGTTATTATTTTATCTGATAAATAATTGAGCAATTCTTTATAAATACACACTCACCTGTGAAACACAGGAGAATGACATAGGGCTTCATGATGGACTAGTAGCTAGGGAGTAAGGGGGAAATATGGTTTTTGTTGTTGTAGTTGTTTTATAAATATACACTCCTGGGCAAAAACAAAATGAGGCAAACCCAATATTGCAAAACATTAATGGTCTCAACAACAAATCATTGATCAGGAAAATGAGCAAGAATGAAACAAATATATTAAGTAAATTGGCGTGGGACGGCTTTTTCCCTTGGTTTCCTTTAAATGTGGAAGTCTTGTGGGTAAACTTGCAGACGGCTTTTTACAGAAAGAAGAGTCCATGTTGTTCCACTCGATGTTAAAGTCTTCAAACAGAAGATATTTTGGAAAATTTTTAATCCCCAGACAAGTTAGTTTCAATTTTATATCATTTTAATCTTTTCAGGATTTGCTCTTTGCGTACTAGAAGACTATGTAAGTGAACTTCCCAGTTTCCAGCTTTTCCCCCCAACAGTTTCAGCAACGAGCATCGACCAGCAAAAGTAGGCCGACGTCTCAGGAGCGCTTTTTTTTACTTCTTGTTAATTTTCTGTCCAGAGATTTTTGTTGAGACCATTAAAAGCTTTATGTTTTGCAATATTGGCTTTGCCTCGTTTTATTTGCCCAGGAGTGTAGATGTACTTTATAAATATAAAGTTGGCTAAAATTTGCCTGCCAGTTTCAAAAATAATATTAAGACAATGTCATCATGATTAACATCATTATATTTAAATGTCATTATGAGGAAATTAGCAAATAGTGACAAAAGCAACAATTGATCATCTTTAGCAAAAATCCAATTAACAGCATTAACACTTTTAAAGAAAACATTAAGTGCAGCATTAAACTGCAGCAACAATATACCATTCTTTTAGTCAGTGAGTTAACTTATTCAGGGAGTGAAACTGATTAAATATTGCTCACAGTACACTTAAGTAGTTGCTTTTAGTAGTCTATTTAAACTATGCAAAAATACTGTCTTGTATTAACATGTTATTAGAAACATAATTACTTCAGATATGAGAAAATCATTGTATATACTGATATACTCATCATGCAGAATGATTTTCAGGAACCTTTTTAATGTACAAAAACAATGGCAAAAGAAAAAGAGAGACTGAAAAACATAACCAGAAAAGGACCAGCTTGAAACATACCTGAAATATGACCTTCTACAAAAGTTCTCCTTCAAAGCTGAAGCCCGCACCTTTAAAATACTGAACCTCTCATGTAAAGCAGTCTCGAGCATCTTGAGTTTTACCACAAGACTGTCCACAGAGGTTGATTTACATTGCCACTTTCCATAAGACTAAGTCTGCTTAAATAGACAAAACCAAAGAGAAATTCTCATTGATCATATTCCTTACCATCAAATCTCATATGTCCTGAAATATCCTGTGGTCATGTTTGTAAAAAATCACAGGTGATTTGTGTGTATGTGTATGGGCATGCATCGGGTGCAAATCATAGACAGTCAATAAGCAAATGAATAACACATTTAGGTTCTAAAATTAATATTGACATTTAATATTTAAATTTATGTTTATATTTTACCACAGATTTGCCTATGGTGTACACCACCTCTCAGCTGGGATTGGCTCCAGTTTCCCCGCAACCCTGATGGATGAGCAATATAGATAATGGATGGATGGATATAATTTTAATATTTACATCTAACATTTAGGTTTGTATTTAACATTTACTTGTATTTACATTATTTGTAGTGTGATTTGTTTTTGTCATTATAGCAAAACTTTGCACTGAAACTTAAAAGTTTTTTTTATTATTATTATTTAATTTTATGAATCGTTATTTAAATGTATCCAGATGGCCTCAAAGGTTTAAAAGAAATCTGATTATTTAACCTTTTACATTTTGCACCTATATGTACTTTAATGACCTAGATGGTTTGCACTGTATCACGTTTAGATTTTCACATTGACATTTACATCATCAAGCATTTAGTAAACTTTTTTTTATTAATTTATCTATTTTCGCTTTTCTTAAGAATAGAGCACAAAATATTTTGCCTCTTGAAAATCATATCTCAATGCAGTAAAATTGCTGGAAACATTTTTATTGTAATTCTGATAGTCATATGAAACTGTTCGTGCAAAGAAGGCCAATGAACTGCAAATAATAATAATAATAACAATAGAAGATTTATGAGATAAAACCAAGTCAGAGCTACTTTCTTACACAAATTCAACTATTTGAATAGATTTCTTTGTCAAACAACAAGGATTCATGGTCTCCGCAACTACGTGTACAATCGAGTCATGATTTACTTAAAGTAAAACATGAAGAAAAAGAAAGCACACTCCAGAAACAAGCATGCAGTGTGAAGAGTTAGAAATGGCAAAATCCAGAATAACAATCTTAGTATACAACCATGAGCTACACAGATATGGAATATGTCTCTTCATTAATGTCAATACATTTAACTAGATAAAAAATAATACAAGGTAATTCTGTTTTTGTGTTTGACATTACAATTCTCACCATAGTTTATTGTATCCTTATAACAGACCTATAGTCTATAGTTTGTGTCTGCATCTAGCCATTTGGGTGCTGTAGATACAGAGTAATACAACTAATTTCATAAATTCATAACTTTAAAATTTTTCAATCCCTAATATTTCAGGGCATGAAGGCAAGCTGTTTGCTCTAAGCAATGTGTTAGACTCACAGGCTATGTGGCTATGTAATGCTATGTGGTGGCACCAGGAAGTAAAGTAAATAGCACACATAGCTTTTCTTACCCTATAAGCCCAACTAATTCCCCACACATTAAATTAACATTAAACAAACTAGCTCTATCATGGCTAATAATTATGATTCATTAATTATGTAAGTTATATATGTAAAACATGTAAAGAAAGTTCAAATTTATAAAAAAAAATAGTATAAATCTGGATATCAGAGTCCTGGAGCAATGTTTTCTGTAATAATTCTGCTTTTGTTTGTTTTTGTTTTTATAATTTATTAATTTATTAATTCACATCTGAGTGCTGTAATGACAGAAAATGTAATTAAATTCAATTAAATTGAAAATCAAATCATATACGTTTATATAAATTTAGGATTTTTTGGGTAATTTAACTCATTTTGGGTTGTTTTCTGTAACCCAGATGCTGTTAGTAGTTGAAGACAGTCCTCCTCCCCTCCTCCATAAGATGTGACCATAATGTACCCAGAGACTGGGTCATTTTAATTCAGTTGTTTCATTATTTGAGTTGTGTAACAAGATGTTTGTTAAACAGCCTTTAATATTGCAACTGTTCTCTGAAGAGATTTTCGACATGCACCGGCTGATTTTGCAGTGACATGAGGGTTTGTATCTACTTTCAACCTTTTTTTTAACCTGCACAAAGACATTCCCTTAATGACTGATGATTAATAACTATTATAGCATCTTGCTACATAATTGTGTTGATATCTTACATTATATACGTTAGCTAACAGTTTACATCAGAAAGTTAACATTTGTGTTTAATGTTTAGCATCAAACATAGCTAAGTAACGTTAAAGCTATTAAACACTAAATTAGTGACTTATTATATAAAGCCTGTATAAAATGTCATGTTAGTCCAAATCAATCTGTTTTGTGTTTGATTTACACAAAAATATAAAAATTATCAAAAATTAATATGGGCCTGTGGAATTCCCATGTCTGTTGTTCCTGTCTGTTTTACTGACAGTTGAAATAAACTTAAAAAAAATTTTTTTTAAAAAAAACCAGCCGCTGGGTCATGCTTAGGTTGGGAGGGTTACTTTAAAAATGGATTCCGATACAGTTACTCAGTTACAATTACCTGCTAAAAATGCAGTCAGTAACTTAATCTAATTACCACACAATTAAAGGAATGTAACTGATTACTTTCCATTACTTTGTATTACCTCAATAGCAAATATGTGGATGATGACAGCATTTTCATAGCTGAGAGGCAGAACTTACACTGTACTGAGATGTTCTCCTTTTCTAATTTAAAACAAAATAAAATTGTAAAATTTCCTCCAAGTCAACATTTTTTTTCACTGGAGGCCATGATAATGAATTGGTTACTGTAAGATAAGCTCTGATTTTACATGAGACCAGGTTGTTGTTGTGAGACTCGTGAAGTGTTGTGTGCACATGTACATGTAGTATATAGTTCTTATTTAGGGTTGCAACTACTGATTATTTTGGTTATATTCTGATATATTTTTTAATTTGATTACTTTAGGGTGTTACTTGAATAATGTTTCCTTTTTCTGTTAATGCTCCTGTTTCTTCCAGTAGGAGAAAGTCCTACTGATGTTTCTGCTCCGCCATTTTACTGAAATGTGTTTTTATGAAGTGATGTAGCGCATGCACAGTGTGCTTCATAACCCAGTTCAACTAATAATTAATTTTTATTAGTAGTAGTAAAATATTAATAATTTTTATTATTGATTTATACTGATTATGTTGATTATGTGTTGCATTTTACATTGTAATTCTGTAAATAATACCCATTTTTACTAAATGTATTTGTAACACTGCACAACAATTTTTTTTTAAAAGTCTTGCTTCCTGAAAAGTTTTTGCATCTGTCTTAAATAACGGAAACCTTCACCTTCCTTGTTCAGTGCTTTCATGAAATTCTTCATGAGTCCCAGTTTTATGTGAAGAGGAGGCAAAAA
>JAQQZX010063983.1:0-12684 GCA_030068355.1 Notoglanidium maculatum | reverse complement strand
GAGAGAGAGAGAGAGAGAGAGAGAGAGAGAGAGAGAGAGAGAGAGAGAGGGAGGGAGGGAGAGAGAGAGAGAGAGAGAGAGGGAGGGAGGATGGTGAGGAATGACTGTTTCTCGTAACTATAATGTAAGTGAGGACAGGAACTAACTTATCTCTTGGATGATATATAAGATAAAATCAGACTAAACTACTGAAATTCATGATTGTTCAATATTAAACTAAACATTGAAACTGTCAAATGCTGTGGTGTAAGCAGAATAACACACTCTGGACCATGGTGTTAATAAAAAATAATGCTTCTGCTGCAGTACTTTTGGACAGAAAGGATGCAGTGTAGACTGACAAGGCAGCAGTGTTAGCAAATCTCTAAATGTCAGTCTGGATTTACTCTCAGCCTCAGACCCTCCACCCACAGATCGTCTGACAGATAGCTTACCATGACTATTAGAAAGGTGTCAGTTTTATTTGCCAGTTTTTGTTGGTCCACTGTGCTGTTCAGTGAACTTTTCAGAGCACAAGACTGACTCTCAGAAACATTTTGTGAGGATTACGGTATACCTACAATTTGCCTAGATCTTAGGCTATATCCACACTAATACGTTTTAGTTTTAAAACACATAACTTTCACGTTACGTTTACACCGGTTGTCCATACTACTCCTGAGTTTTCACACTTCTGAAACAGAGAGTTTTGAAAACATTGCTGGCTCTGTTTTAGTTTGAACATGTTTTAGTGTGGATTGCCAGAAACGTAGAGTTTTGGAAACGATGATGCAAACAGCTGTTGTGCAATTAAATTCTGCATTTGGTCATAGACAGTCTGCTTCCTGTTTATACCAGCATGCACATGCCCAGTGTATGTGAATGGTCATGTGATATGTGTTTTCAAACTTTCTTGTATGGTCAGAGATTATTTCTAATACAGAGCTAAAATACTCATCTGAACAGAGTTCATTTTTGTTCGCTGATTTAAAAAAAACAGGTATTCATGTGAATGTAGCCTTAGTCTCAGCTACTATATTAGTGTGGTTTGTAAGAAGTACAGTAAACCATGCATGCTTGAGCACTTGCAATTTGGCCTATTCCTGGGTTCTTGACAACACATAGTGATGAAAACTACCAATGGTCAAATCCTTGCAAGAGGTCTCATTTGCAAAACTAGTCAGGATATGACTAATTTACATTGCTTAGACACACACACACACACACACACACACACACACACACACATAGTATAAAATGAGCTTTCTCATACTGGAAAACTGGCATCATTCAAAAACAAAGATTAATTTTCATTATTTTGTAAAATATTGTGTGTATATGCATCACGTATAGATAACATACACAGATTTATCTATAATATTCTGGGCTCAAAATTGTTGTCAGCCCTCCCCGGTTCAACAAACACACACCAGAGACTCCAACTCCCATGAGCTCTCACTCCCACTCATGAGATCTGTTTCCTTGGAATTCTAACTGGATGCACCTGCATCCAGTTAACCATCAGGCACAGGACTCACACTATATACACACACTCACACTCCTGCCATTTGCGAAGCAATAGTTTGCCCATGTGTCTGCTATCTGCCAAGCCTTTATATTTCACGTGTTTGCTTTTGGTTTTTGACTAAGTGTTTGTTACCTGGTTTCAGAGTTTGCCAGTCCCACCTTGTCCTGTTCAGATATCGACTGATTCTTGCTTGTTTTCAGATATTGTCTTTTTGGTACTGTTGTTGGATTTGGTACTTTTGCCTGTGTGTTTTCTGTAAAAAAGAAACGGAACTGCAACTGCGTTCACTGCTGGTCTGCAGTCCTGAGAATTATCATGCATTCGCCACAATCCGATCTCTGACTTTGTTTTGTTACTTTGACACTGACATTGTGCTTAGCCTTTAATATACCTGTTTATCATTTCTCCTGAACTCAATCTGCCTGGACTTTTGGATAATGATGTCTGCTAAACAGCCTTAATTAAACTCCTGCTGCATTAATATTCTTATCTGTATTTGGATTTAAACTGGAAGTGGATGTGGCCTATACCAGAAGGGTTTATTTTATTTATTTATTCTCATTTTCCCCATATCACTATGCTCTGGAAAATGGGTCTGCTGGAAAAGAAGCCATTTTTTCATTCACATATTATAACAACTGTATTTTTTCTTTTTCTATTTATTTATTATTTTGATTACATAACTTTATTTAACTAGCTCAACCAGATGTCCTGTGCAGTAAATACACAAGTTAATATTTTTTAATTAATTAAATTATTATTTTTGGAGATCCCAGCCGATAAATCCTTCCATGTGCATGGAGCATCTGGTCTATAAATATAAACCATTTCTATTCTTTGTCCAGAAATATGGCATTATTCTGGAGCTCAGTAAGGCAGTTTTATGCAGTTTTTAAATTATAGATAGAGTAGGAATTTTGGCAACTCTACAAGCTAACATTACAGCTGTACTTTTAAAACCGCACATTAATGTAAAAACCTAACTCTTGCATGACTGTTGTTTCATTCTTCAAGATCTCGATGAACAAAGCAAGTCTGAAGCTGGGAAGATTTCCAAAGCAACGACATCAACAACAAATACAGTATTCTTTTAGCATGCATTATCTGTTCAATTCTGAATCATCATATTCAGTTACACTTCTACAGCGTGAGTGATGTGAAGCAATGTAAGATGTGCCATTATTCAGCTCATTTTTTGGGGGGATTTTTCCCCGACTTTCTCCCTAATTTTCCTACCCATCAGATGACCCTCCCCGTCACACAACAACCACCAACCAGGGAGGGCGAGGGCTGTCGCGTGCTTTCTTTGAGTATCTTTACAAACTGCTGTACATGCAACACCAGAGGGCAGCATAACACATTCATAGTACTGTGCTATCCACCCATGCATCAGTTCACAGATGCCCATGACTGGCTAGTGTTGCTATAATTGACTGGAGAGAGAGAGTATGCCATGCCCCCTCCTTGAGAGCACAGGACAATTTTGCTATTTTGAGCTCTCGACCATGGATAGCTATCTCATCACTGGGATTCAAATTTGCAATCTCCCCATCATAGGGCGAACGCTTTTCTGTTGCCCCACTCAGGCGCTCCATCCAGCTCATATTTAGTCAGGAAATGCCAGATCTTTCTCCAATGTCTAGATGAAATGTGCCAGTGGCTAAAAACCCTATAATAGAAATAACCTAATACTTCACCTGTAGCAGACAAATTTGACTGTTGAGCCACTCATCACTCTCAGCAAAGTGTTAGATATGCCTTTTATATGAGTTTACTTTAGATTTCATCTGTATTACCTGCCTGCAAACTGCTGTGAGCATTAAAATCAGTAATGGCACTGTCATTTATGCTGATACGATTGACAACAAGGGAATGAAGGTGGCTCACAATCAGTTTTACCACTACCACTAGGGGTTACTGCATATACTTGGTCACAAGAAGAACATGCTCTCAAATTACATTCTATTCACATTTCACAATCTAGAAATGTGTGCATGCATGGTAAATAAATGAAACCCTTTGTTTTATTTACTAGCATGGAATTTTAATCATTTTCAATGGAACTGTCATAAAGGTATTTTATGGAAGATTTCATAAGGCTAGATTGGTTGATAGTAGATCATGCTTTAAATGATTAAATTGCAAACTCGAACCAACCCTGAACTTACTACTGTCTGGCATTCACCCAGAATTCATGAGTGAGATGCACTTGACAATATAATTGTACAACGATTGTGTAATGTTATTTAGTATATTCCCCCCACCCCCAGCACACCCTTGAGACTTGAGGCTTGACTTGTCTTTGCCATGCAGTGCTGCAGTGTTAAGCTTTATTGGATGCAGTAATCAGGGTTAATGCACTATGGCAGAGAGAAGATTGACCCTAAACAAATTACCGTTCTAAAATAAGATACCTAATGAAGTGACGAGAGAATACTTTTGTTTCATTGCTTGTCTTTGTGTGGTGTGGTTCGTTTTGTGTGGTTTTAATATCCTTTATACTTTAGAAAATATGTTAGCATCTTACAAGCACTGTACTTAACACATATTAATGAAGAATGATGGAGAAATATAATTTTTAGATAGTTGATGGATAAAAACGGTTCTTGGTACTGGACTATGATTGTACTATACCAGAGGTCAAAGGTCACCTGATGAACTTCATGCCAGCCATTCTCATCCTGGCAGCTGATGCTTGCATGCTCATGGAGAAGGAGCTCGCAGCAGCCTGAGTCTCCACCCACCATGGCAGTGTGATATAGTGCCGACAAACCACGACTGTCCTTGTAATCCGGTGACGCCCCCAACTCCAGCAGAGTCTGATGGGAAAATAACACTGTATTAACTCATGTTAATTTAAATAATCTTATCTTTACCCCAATCTCTCCTCCATCTTTTTCTGGCTGTGCTTGAAATGCATATTCTATATACCACTCATACTTCCATCAGTAACCCATCCTTAAGTAGTACGTACTATGTGAACAGCATACTTATAGTATGGCCAATTTACCCAAATAATGTACTACTGCATCCCAAATTGCAACCTAGTCATAAAAGGTAAACGGAAAGCTTGAGAAGGCACAAAACCTGATGAGAAAAAATTAATTAAGCGCTAGTAATAAAGTAAAGCTAGGTTTAAATATAACTAATATAATTTAATAATATATATAAGTGATAAAGATACAGAGTGGTACAGAATATATCATGAAGTTGTTTGTTTTAAGGTTGAATACAGAACACATGACTATGCAACAAGGACAATAGGCTGTCATGCAAAACACTTCAAACAAAAAATTCACTTAAGCTTGGGTTTGGTTACACTGATTTACTTCAAATGACCATGGATATATTAAAATTGACAAGAGAGAGGATGAGGGAAGGTCAGATGGGAAGTAAGTAGATCAAATAGTGGACACTAAAAACACTGAGATAGTGGGCCTGGCAATAATGTTGTTGGAGATTAAATTTGATTTATTATTATTAAGATTACTAATCACTTATCATAATAACATTGCCTGCAAAGCTATATTTTGATTTATTCACACTTAATGTTGTTAATGCTTATAAGCATAATTCATTAAAAAAGAGGTTGTTGTGTGTTGTTATTGCCCACAACTGAGTTTAAAAACACTGCAAATGTGTGAAGACCAAAGTTGTAGTATGATTAGCTTTAAATGTTGCAGGAAACTAAAAAACAGATGGTTACTTAATGAGAGCAGGTGAGAGTTGGTGTGTGCTAAAGCTTTTGTATTTTATTTTTAATTACTTTTAAAATATTTTATTTTATACTGTTGTGTATTTTGTTAATGTTCTGGTTATTGTTTTGTGTGTTGTGTGTTTTCTTTTGCTCTCTCGGCCGGTTACTTCATGAGAGCAGACACTCTTGGCTGGTTATTCCCTGAGAGCAGGTTACTTCATGAGAGCAGAGCAGAGTGTGGACAATAAAGAGGACTGCGTCCAATGGTGAATTGCAAAGGCTGGGCTCCTCTTTTCCTTCTTTAGCGTGTTCACACATAAAACGAGTATAAACAATTAAAAACACAACGCAGAGTAAATGAGAACTTGGGGTTAGCCGTGGGGATTTTAGAGGTATAACTTCCACACCGGTTACATGAACAAGCTAAAAACTTGATATCCTTATTCAGTGTCATAGCTTTGCTTGTTACTTGATATAGAGGAGAAAATAGCCATCTTATTTATGTTAATTGCACCTATCTTTGTAAGATTTCTTTAATTCAATTCAATTCAGTTTTATTTGTATAGCGCTTTTAACAACAGACATTGTCACAAAGCAGCTTTACAAAAGTACATAAATTCTGAATATAAACTTATGAATGTATACATTTATCTATGTATATCCTTAATGAGCAAGCCTGTGGTGATGGCGATGGTAGCAAGGAAAAACTCCCTGAGATGGCAAAAGGAAGAAACCTTTAGAGGAACCAGACTCAAAAGGGATCCCATCCTCATTTGGGTCACACTGTATAGTGGAATTACATCTAACACACTTTAATACTAGGGTCAAGTTTTAGAGTGCAAGACGGTTCATGGTTCATGGACTGTTCTTTAAATTGCACTGCTTATTCAAAATTAAGACTAAAATGTATTTTGCCTTAAAACCATTTTCTCTTTACCCACAAAAGCATTGGGCTTGTAAAAATACAAAAATGAAGCTGTATTGGCTAATCTACAGATGAACATGACTGTATGATCTACCAAATGATTATTCTTTCACATCTTTCACATTGCATACTACTAGAAGGAATAGTAAATCTGCTGTATATAGTCATGGAGTATACACAGTATCCATTCTGAAAACAGCCTCTGCCCTTTCATACCATTAACGTGTACTTGTTCTTAGAGCGAGCTGCTCGGTGTAGGGCTGTCATGCCATCTTTAGCTCTGAAGTCCAGATGAGCTCCTCCATTCTTTAGCACCTTAATGATGTCAGCCATGTTCTCAAGGTGGGCAGCGGACGTCAGCGGCGTCTCTGTGCAGGAATCATGAACACACACACACAACATTAATTCACAGAGGAATTTGCTTCAAGACTCATAATTGTGTAACAAAATATGTGTAAGTGTTCAAGTATTCTAGAGCAATTTGCCAGTGTATTAAAAACAACTCAAGGACATTTATTAATCAAAGTTGCATTGAAACGAGCAGAGAAGTGAGTGTCCAGAATCACATATAGATGAATCTGGAGCTGACTCATGATACTGCCATATAACCTCAAAAGGAACAGTGATTTGAATGCAATTGGTTATGTAGTTTCAGCATGCATGGAATCAGACTCTTAGCCACTAGTCCCTTCTTTACATGTCATACTTACATACATTTACCCTCATGCACTGTACACATACATGAAATATGCCATAATAAAAGTAGATGATGTGATGACTCACAAGGAAGGAAAGAAGTTACTTATAGTGTAGTACTTTACTAATGATTAGTTTATATTCCCATTATCATTATATTTGATTAGTTGATATCGAGTCCCATTATTTCAGTTTAATTGTGTTACACTCACTCTGGACAGAGATTAGTTTGGTCATAAAGATACAACAATGATGAAATCTCTAACTTTGGTATCTGTATTCTATCTGGAAAGGTTCTGGCATTTTAGTAAAAATTGAGTTAATGATACAAATCTGTGCTTTTTCAGAGCTTTTTTCTTTTTAGTTTGCAATGTTTTGGAGTGTAATATTTGGATTAAGAATTAAGTTCTCTTTCTTAACTCACAGATAAACTTAACTGGCAGAACTAAGGTTCTGGCAGCCATTCATCATTCAGGATGAACATAGCAACAAGGTTGGCCTATATAAATCAATATCTATATTCAATTTTCACTCTGACAGAAAAGTGTGAGAAGAACAATCTTCACAAGCTACAGTATGGTGAACAAGAAGAGAAAGTAGAGAAGCAGAGTTTTATCCGAAAGTCTTCAGAGCAGCAGAAAGTGAATATTGTGGCTTTGGGTCGCATTATCACATTACTATTAAATATTACTGACTTTAGCTAGCAACCAAGACGTTTCCAGTGTAACTGGGGACTGAAGGTGGCACAGGTGGTTCATCAGAAAAGAATGAAGCAGGAGTTGAGGTGGTGTAACTCGTATGTTTGTATAAACTCTCCTTATGGCTCATTGACATGCCATCCTGACGTTAACCTCCTTAGTGAGTCACCACATTCAGTTCCACCAGTCTTGGTTGGCTTAGTTCACCTGCACCTGGGCTCCATGGCATGTGTACTGGCTAATGGATACATTCCTGTTGCTGTTGTTTGTCTTGTGTTTAGTGGTTACAGACAAAGAAATCTGTCAGATGTACAGTGGCCTAGCACTGAGTACACCCTACAGACTTCAGGTAGACATTGAGTCACTATATCTAGGGGGGGCCCTGTATAGCTCCATCTGGGATACAAGCCAATCTTCTGGCCCTGTCCCCTTGCTTTTATGGAGTCCAGGATGTCACTGATTTCAAATGCCAACAAAGTCATTACTCTGTCCCAAGAAGTTCAGTTATTCTTCGGCAAAGGCGCTATTGAAATTAGACAAAATAGAGGGTTCCATAAAACTTCTGTTTTCTTGTACCAAATAAAAACTGTTTTGAAGCTTGAACTAGTTCCTGAAGAGCCTCCCAATGCTATGAGTAAAATATATTGTTCACACTGTGCAGCCACAGGACTGTTTCACATCTGTGCGCCTGTGCCATGCTTACATTTTCCCATTGCCTGAGAACTTCCAAGGCCAGGCATTCACATTCACAAACTCCTACCTTTTGGTAGGTGCGTACAGGTTTCCTTGTCTCCTCTGGTTGCAACTAGAATCAGAATACTGCAAAGTTAGGATGACAAACTCCTTTGTGCTCTAACCAAGAAGCAGGTTGTCCAGAACTTTCTGCTAGCTATCATTTCAGCTAATAGATTTGGAAAGTGACATTCTCTGAAAACAAGCTTGCCTTATATGCTTTAGTTGCCAAATGACTCAGAAGTTTCTTTGAGGAATACAGGTTTTCTGCCCATTAACATATAACCTTGTGAATCAGTCTAGTTACTTTGCAGCCTTCAATGAGGATAAGCCTGCAGAAGCCTTGCTGACCATGGTGCGTGATTTGCAGTGGTATTTGGACTGGAGGGCAGCCATTAGAGCCTCAGACTGCTAATGGTAGTTGGCATCACTTTAACCTACAGGTTAAAGGCTCATATTTTGACCTGCCACTTTAGGAACATCTACTCTGATTGGGCCTGATTAAGGGGTCAGTCCAGGACATTTGTTTCACTGCTAAACAGGTGTCACCATACACCTTATTCAGATTTTAATTAAGGTTATCATAGTCCATCCCAGTCATAGAAGTGCACCTCTCAGCACCTTTTATGACAAGGGTAAGTTCTGTTCTGTATGCCACACTGGCGGCAGACACTATCAAGGTATTATACACCATCCCTGGCTAATAGAAGTGGTGAACTTAAATGCTATATACATAAGAAATTGTGGTTCTGTGAATTCCATATATAATCCCCAGGCTTCTTTGCTATTCAAAGACTGGGCTAGTTTCACAAAAAGGTTCTATCGAATAACAGCAGAATTTATTGAGAATACTGCATAATGCATCATTACCTGACCTTAATGGAATATTTCAGTATGTGAGTGCACACACACAAGGGGTTATTCATGTGTTATACACAACTAGTAGGGGTTAATACGGGGTTCACAGAACCACAGTATAACTAATTAGCATTCAACCTACAGGAATCTGTCATGATCTGTACCTGAATTGAATGCTAATTAATTATGCTGTGGTTCTGTGAATCCCATATTAACCACTACTGGACACAGCAGGATCACTGTGGTCCACCAGGATGGGTTTATGACCACCATGACCCCATCTTTTTGAAGACGACGTTGTCACTAAGTCCTAGTTCATTCCTGAGTCCAAGATCATGCCTGAGTCCAAGTACAAGCCTGGAACTTGATTGTTCCAAGATGGCGGCGCGGCAGTAGCACGCAGCGGCCACTCCGGATCCGAAATGGTGCTATTTTGTTTCTTGGCGCGACTCCTACGGTATATGGACACCAAAACAAATGGTGTTCATGTCTACCCATGACAAATATTACTGTAAATTAAGGAACATTCAAAAACTGACCTGCAGGATGACCTGTTGGAGATGCTACGCATCCTTGGGTTGCTGCGGAAACCAGGCCTCCAGTCCTCCTGATGCCTGATGCCAGTGACCGGAGGAGGGTCCACCGAAAGCGGTGTGCGAGGAAGCGGAAGTGCGACAAATAGGCGGGGGTCCGTGCTAGGGGAAGAGCTATTCCTAGCCGGCCAGTTCTCCTGTCTATTCTGCTGTCCAATGTCTGCTCCCTGGACAATAAACTAGACTACATCTGACTCCAGCAGACTACACAGCACGAGTTTAGAGATTGCTGCGTCTTTGTTTTCACAGAGACATGGCTCAGCGACAAAGTTCCGGATGCCACCATTCAGCTAGCCAGGCTCACTGCATTTTGTGTCGACAGGAAAGCAGCGCTGTGCAGTAAGACTCACGGTGGTGGTTTGTGTGTTTACATCAACACGGAATGGTGCAAGTTACTTCGGGTCTTGTTACGGCTCATCGTTTGTGGAGTTTGAGACTGTTAGATGCAGACCATTTTATTTACCTCAGGAATTCACCGCAATGCTCATTGTCGGAGTGTACATTTCCCCCAGCGCTAATGCTAAAGATGTGCTCTGTGAGCTGTACAGGGATAAAGGCAGGCTGCAGAATGCACACCCCGATGGACTGTTTATTGTCGCCGGAGATTTCAACCATGCAAATCTCAAGTCAGTGCTCCCGAAATTCCATAAGTGTGTGGACTTTGCAACGAGAGGGAAACGCGCTAGATCTTGTTTAGATAAATATTCCCGGCGTGTACCACGTGGAGCCCCGCCACCACATCGGCTACTCAGACCACATCTCTGTTATGCTAATGCCAGCATACAGACAGCTCGTCAGATACACCAAACCGGTTCTGAAGCAGGGGAGAACCTGGCCAGCAGGAGCCATCTCTGCTATTCAGGATCGTTTTGAGCACACTGACTGGCTCAAGGAGGCTTCAACCAATGGTGACAACACCAACTTGAAGGAGTACACATCATCAGTGACCAGCTACATCAGCAAGTGCGTAGATGACTTTCGTCCCATTGCACTTACACACATCTAGATGAAGTGCTTCGAGAGGCTTGTCATGAGACACATCAAGACCCTGCTGCCTCCCTCACTGGACCCCCTGCAGTTCACCTATCGCCCCAACCGGTCTATGGACGATGCTATTGCCACCACCCTACATCTGGCCCTCACACACCTGGACAACAAGGACACATATGTACGAATGCTGTACATAGACTTCAGTTCAGCATTCAACACAATCATTCCTCAGCACCTGATGGGAAGCTGAGCCTGCTGGGCCTGAACACCTCTCTCTGCAACTGGATCCTGGCCTTCCTGACTGAGAGACCTCAGTCAGTCCGGATTGATAACAGTATCTCCAGCACCACCACACTGATAACTTGTCAGGGCTGTGTGCTCAGTCCACTACTGTTCACTCTGCTGACTCATGACTGTACAGCAATGCACAGCTCAAATCACATCATCAAGTTTGCTTGAGCAAGGTCCATAATCCTCAATTGCTCACTTGAATGTATGACAAATGTAAGTCGCCCAGGATAAGAGTGTTTGCCAAATGACAGAAATGTAAATGTAAATGAGCCTGCTCCAGCCACAGTCGCAGAGCCAGAGCCCATTCTTGCGCCAGTTACTGAACCAAAGCCCACTCCTGTCCAAGCCAAAGAGCCAATTCCTGTCCAAAACAAAGAGCCAGTTCCTGTTAAAGCCACAGAGTCATTTCAAGTTTCACAGATCCAATCACCTCAGTCCAGCCTGTTTCTGCTCAATTGTCAAGGTATCTCACCATGCTCTCTCTGGCCTGTTCTAGTGCCAGTTCCTGCTCCCATGCCTGAGTTTCTGTCTGAGTTTCTGTCCACTCCCTAATCTAGGTAAAAGTTCGGCATGGTGGTGTATAGTGCCTTGCCCGCACCTATGCGCCCAGGACCCCCAGGGAGCAATCTTGTCGGGCGGTCCAGGAGTAGCGCCTTGGTGGGGGGGTATGTCACAGACAGGAGGTCTGTCACAGTGTGCTCTGTGAACTCGGCCTCCCAGTATCATCATCATGCATGACACGGCAACACACACTTCCGCGGTATTCCACATGCTGCGAACTACTACAATGGACTACAGTTCCCATTATGCTTTCAACCAAGATGGCCGACACACACGCCCTGGCCAATGTATCATGTGACTGGATGTAGGTGTATCCAATTCACGCAAACACTCACACAGAGTTTAAAAGACCCTTAGTTTCACAGTGACTTCCTGAAGCAATAGTTTAGCCTCAGTGTCTGCTATTGCCAAGCTTTTGATCTTGTATCTGTTATTCTGGTTTCAGAATCTGGTTTTCTAGTATTTAGATCTTGTCTTTTTGCCTACCTTGTGTTCTGTTTGCTAATTGCCTGACCTTGTTTCTGTTTTTGGACTCTGATATTACCTACTGATTTTGTACTTTTACTTTTGTGTATAAATAAACATAGTTTGCATTTACTGCCATCTCCTAACTCCACATGTGTCCAGCCACACCCCACATACCTGATAATTTGCAAGATTCTATCAACAATTTTAATCAAGAGCACTTGAGTTAGCTGATACTAAAGTAACAAAAGTGTATTCAATAATAATATACCTGTGATTTGCCTTGTGGAAAGTATTATTTGTCAGATTTCTGCTGTTATAGAACATCAATCAACACTCTCTAACCAATTAGAATGGAAAATTCACCAGTGCCATTGTGTAGCAGGAATTAGCATTAATGATCTGCTGTAGTTAATAAAATTATACTGTATATTCTGTATGTGTGTTTTAAGGTGGAAGGAGTTGTACCTCCTGTTTCTGAATCATGGTAGTTTGGGTCAAGTCCTTTATCCAGCATTTTGGTGATTTTCTCTGACTGGTGATTTTGGATGTAATCCATAAACTTCCTTAGATTGGCCTAGAGAGAGAGAGAGCGAGAGACAGACAGAGAGAGAGAGAGAGAGAGAGAGAGAGAGAGAGAGAGAGAGAGAGAGAGAGAGAGAGAGAGAGAG
>JAQQZX010063894.1:0-12688 GCA_030068355.1 Notoglanidium maculatum | reverse complement strand
TGTGTGTGTGTGTGTGTGTGTGTGTGTGTGTGTGTGTGTGTGTGTGTGTGTGTGTGTGTGTGTGTGTATGTGTCTGTACATGTGCGTCTATATGTGTGTATGTGTGTGTGTGGGGGGGCCTCCCTCACAAACACACAAAAAATATATATAAATAAAGAACATTGCATATTAGTCATTCATATATTTCTTTGTTAGACACCAGTGAGCCGGCATTCCGTTTCATTGTCAAGTTTTTCCCACCGGACCCAGGCCAGCTGCAAAAAGGCTTGACCAGGTAAGGATTGACCAACTAAGCAGAGCTACATCATGAATTAATTTACTAGAGAATGTAAAACTTCATTTTTAAAATTCATATGCTGCAGGGGTGCACAACTCAATCACAGTTTAATTATTTCTCTGTTCAGTCATTATGTTTACCTGCACACTAATATTCCACTATTATTTTGAATATGATAAGTTTCAGAATTTGATACAAGTCATGTAAACAGCATATTCTGTTTGGATATTTTGAATTTTGCCTTATTCAGAATTTAGTATTTTCTGATTAAGACATGTAGGATATTCCAACATTATTCTTGTTTTATGAGCATTCTTTGGACATGTGTACAGCATATTCGGAATATGCATCTCAGCTGGGTTTTTTCTGGCAGTACAAGCATGGGCTTTTTCCTGTTTATGGTCAGCTCTGTGCATTGACATAAATCCATCTAGACAACAGCTTGCAAGGCTGGCGTAGAGATGCATGCATGTAAATGTGAATATCAGTGGAATTTTTATTAGCCATGAAATCAGCTTTGAAGGAATATTGTCTTTTTCAGGATAAAGGCAAACACTTTTTTTATATGTAAACATAGTGAATGACACCTTATTCAACTTTCTATGTGATTATGAGGTGCTGAAGCACAGGAAAATCACCAAAATATGCTGGAATATGGTCCTACAAGACTTTGTGTGGACCTCATATAGAGTATTTGGTTCATGTCTGTGTCTATATGTTAGTCTTTCAAAACTCGATAATAAACTGAGAATCTAACATTTTATAACAACAGAGCCCCTGAAGTGACACTCGCAAAACATTTGCGGGATCTTGCCAAACATCGTAGTTTTTCGTAGTTTGCAAAACATTGTAGTTTTTCGTAGTTTGCACAGAATCACTGTAGAAATGTGAGGATGTGCTATGTTGGCTGATCCATAGACCAGGTGAGATCAAAAATTTACTACAGTTGTTGCTGCCTGATGCCTTAAAGCCAGAAATACTAAGTGTTCTCCATGACGAGAATGGCCACCAAGCATGGGGACCGAAAACATACCTGGTGCAGCAGTGATGCTATAAGCCTTGCATCAGGGTTTGGGTTCTCACCTGTAGCAGCAAGGTCCCACAATTGCTATCTGGTCATTGAACTAGCTATTCATCTGGATCAAATGTTTGTTTATACAGACTTTTCAGCCGCAGGGTTAGGGATTATCACCAAGGGGCAAGATGCTCAGTCGAATTATGACAGGCCATTGTACAATGAGTGGTACATCCTCATCCTCATATCCATAACTAGCATGACTATAGATGAATGAATGGCATATTATTATTATGCTGTAGATTTTAAGGAACACAGTCCACTACTAATTAATTTTTTATGTTTTCAGGTATCTATTTGCCCTGCAAATAAAACAGGATTTGTCCAATGGAAGTCTCACGTGTAATGACAACAGTGCTGCACTGTTGGTCTCTCATATATTGCAGGGTAAGTCCTTTTCTCTCACAGGCCAAATTCACAAACTTTGCCTACAGTGATAACTTCTTTGCAGTAAATCAGGTTTGGGACTTTAGAAGATACTATAGAGCATTATACAGTCCTTTTATGATAATACTTTATCATTCAATATATTGATTGTATAATGTATTGACAATGTATCTCATACAAGCCTCTTTTCAAATATAGGTGAGCAAGTAACATTAGTGACAATTTTTAATAGATTTCACATATGTATATTGGTCCTTATTTATCAAATTTGATAAATAGCTCGAAGCTGCACATTTGAGCATAGAGACTGACATATGAATAATTATGAATCTGATTTCTAAAACAGTAATACAGCATCAAAACAAGAATTTGAGCACAAATGATGAAGGATTTCCACTAGATTTTGAAGCATGGCTGTGGGGATTTGTGCCCATTTAGGCACAACAGCATTAATGATGACAGGGACTGACAGAGTGAGGAGGTCTAGGGCTCAACTGACATTCCAGTTCATTCCAAGGGTGTTCATTGAGATTGTGGTCAGGATTCTGTGCAGGTCACTCAGGTTCTTCCACTCCAACCTAGGAAAACCATGTCTTTATAAACCTCAATTTGTGCATGTGTACTGTAATGCTGAAACATGTTTGGACTAGGCCCCTTAGTTCCAGTGCAGGGAAATTGTAATGCCACAGAACATAATAACAGTATACAATTATGTGCTTCCAACTTGTCACAAGTTTGGGTAAAGCCCACATATGGGCGTGATGGTCAGGTGTTTACAAATCTTTGCACATGTAGTGTACAGCTCTAGTCAAAAGATTGGACATACTGTACCGACTCATAGGTTTTTTTCTTTATTTTGACTTTTTTCTATATTGTAGTACAATACCGAAGACATCAAAACTATGAAATTACATATGGAACATATAGGGAATTATGTGGTAAATAAAAAGTGTTTTTGTTTATAAAACAAAGAAACAAACAAAAAATCATTACATTTCATATTTTAGATTCTTCATAGTAGCCATCTTTTACCTTGATGACAGCTTTGCACTCTACTGGCAATATCTCAACCAGATTCATGAGGTAGTCACCTGGAATGCTTTTCAATTAACAGGTGTACATTGTCAAATGTTAATTAGTGGAACTTTTTGTCTTCTTAATGTGTTTGAGATAATCAAGCAATGAATAGTAAATAATAAAGATAGAGTAAATAGCCCTATTTCACAACTGTAGCAATCAATATTATGTCAAAACCCACCTAACTAACTATTAAACAACCCTAGATGGATTCCTAGCTGGCTACAAATAGCATTTGCAAGCTGTCAAATCTGCCAGTGTGGGTGATACTGTAGGGCTTGAATAGAAACTGATATTATCTTAGTTCACTGCTCCATCCATGGACAGAATATAGGGATAGCCTAAGGTTAAAAAAGGTGTTTTAACTTTACGATTAAAATATTTGACTCCAACAAATATCTGACTCCAGTAAGTTTAATTAATTATCTGGCTCAAAAGAATATACAACCCTGATTCCCCAAAATTGGGACACAGTGTACAATGTAAATAAAAACAGAATGCAATGTTTTGCAAATCCTTTGCAAATCCTTTTCAACCTATATTCAATTGAATACAATACAAAGACAAGATAGTTACTGTTCAAACTGATAAACCTGGTTATTTCTTGTAAATATACATTCATTCTGAATTTGAGGCCTGCAGTATGTTCCGTAACAGTTGACGCAGGGGCAGCAAAAGACTGGGAAAGCTGTGGAATGATCAAAAAACATCTGGCACATTCCACAGGTAAACAGGGTAATTGGTAGCAAGTGATAGTATCATTATACGAGATGAAAGGGGCATCTTCGCTCATAAGCAAGGATGGGGAAAGGTTCACCATCATATCATTTCTCAACATTTCAGTTTCTCAATATAAATTTGCAAAAAATTTGGGGATTTCACCATCTAAAATCTATAATATCATAAAAAGATTAAGCAAATCCAGAGAAACATTTGCACATAAGGGGCAAGGCCAAAAATCAGCATTGAATGCCTGTGATCCTCAAGCCCTCACGTGGCATGGCATTAAAAAATGACATGATTGTATAAAGGACATTATTACATTCAGAAGACATTGGAAATCCATTGTTGGTAAACACAGTTCGTGCACTGCATCTACAAATGCAAAGCAAATGCCATCAACAACTTCCAGAAAAAAAACACTGACATCTCTGACGAGTTCACATTTCAGATTGCTTTTGGAAATCATGGATGTTGTGTTCTCTGGGTTGAAGAGGAAAAGGACCATTCAGATTGCTGTCAGCACAATGTTTAAAAGCCAGCATTTGTGATGGTATGGGGGTGTCTTAGTGCCCATGGTATGGGTAACTTGTACAACTGTGAAGACACCATTAATGCTTTATCACGTGTGTAGAATGTGGCTGGACACATGTGCAGGTAGGAGGTAGCAGTAAAAGTAAAAATATTTATTTAACATGTGAAGGCAAAGGTACAAAAACAGGCAGACAAACTCAGTCAAAAAACAGAATCAGGGTCAGGTGATCAGCAGACAGAATATCACAGACGAGACAAAATCCAAAAAGCCAGAAAAAGGTAAAAAGTAAAAAAAACAAAATAGCAATCAAAACTATGCTTTGCAATAGCAGAAACAATGGCATGACTAAAGTCAAGGTGTGACTAAGAGTTCTTATATACTGTGTGTGTAAGATTATATGCACACCCTCCCCAATTCACCAGAATTAGAATAGGTCCTGAGACTTGAACTGGAACAGCCTTAGAAGCAGGCTTAGATGAAGAGGCAGACTCGAGTGAGGAAACTGGAACCAGGATATGATAAGGCACCAGAATTGGAATAGGCTCTGAGACTTGAACTGGAACAGCCTTAGAAGCAGGCTCAGATGAAGAGGCAGGCTTGAGTGAGGAAACTGGAACCAGGATATGATGTATGACTGTGAGTGGAACAGGAGCATGCTCTGTGACCGCGAGTGGAACAGGAGCAGGCTCTGTGACCGCGAGTGGTGCAGGAGCAGGCTCTGAGACTGTGACTGGAACCAACTTGGAGGCTGCATCTAGAACAGACAATGCAACAGAAGCTGGCTCATTGACTGGACTGGCCTCTGTGGCGGGGATGGTCTCAGAAGCTGTGGAGGCAGGAACAGGATCTCTTGGACCAGAACTGGAGCAAATCATGTGGCTGGAACTAGAACAGGAGCATTCTCTGTGACAGGAACTGGAATATGCTTTGTGACCTGAACTGGAACATGTTCTGTGACTGAATATAGGCTCTTTGACTTGAACTTGTTCTGTGACTGGGACAAGCTCTGTGGCTGGGAAGCCTGGAGCTGAAATTGGCTCTGGGACTGGAACGGCTTCTGTGGCTGTGACTTGGGCAGGCTGTATGGCTGTGGCTGGAATAGGCACTATTGCTGGAACTGACTTTGTTCCTGGAATAACCTCTGGGACTATTGAGGCTGGAGCTAGCTCAGAGAGTGTGGAGGCTGAAGCTGTAGCAGGATGTAAGGCTAGAACAGACTGTGAAACTGGAAATGACTTGAACAGAAATAGTCTTTATGGCTTTAGCAGGAACAGGCTCTTAGCTTGAACTGGACCTGTCTCTGTAGCTCAAACAGGAGCAGGCTCAGTGACTGGGGCAGGAACAGGCTCTGACTCAGCAAGGGTATGGTGTGTCTGTAGCCATCCTCCAAGGGTCCTGCTGCATCCTGGTTTAGGCAAAGCATTCTATCATGTGTGTAAAGCGTGGCTGGACACATGCGGAGGTAGGAGGTGGCAGTAAAACTAAATGTGTTTTTTTAACACGCAAATGCGAAGGTACAAAAACAGGCAGGCAAAGTCACAGTTCAAAAACAGAATCAGGGTCAGGAAATCAGCAGACAAAATATCACAGTTGAGACAAAATCCAGAAGCAGGCAAAATGTCAAAGAAACCAAAATACCAATTAAAAACTAGCCTTGCCAAAAGCAGAAACAAAGGCATGACTAAACTAATGCTTTAAAAAATTAAGGTGTACCTGCATCCAATCAGCAGTCATCAAATTGATATGAAGCTACTTCACCAAAAGGTGGATTTTTACTTGGAACTCTTTTTACTAATTTTTACAAGGTGTGCCAATAATTATGAAGGGCACTGTAGCCTATTTATCAATCACTTATTCTGTTAGCTGAGAGGTTTGTATTAATGTGCAAGCTTTGGCCCTTTCAATTTACTTAATACCATTGGTCTAACTTTATTGTTGGCAAGCAACCAACATGTGTCCTGGGCAAACCCATAGGTGTGGCCCACTTTTCAATACAAACACTTTCCACCAATATTTATTTGACATTCCAAAGAGTATTTTAAAAAAAGGTTAACATATTTATTCAAATGATCAAATATAAGTTGTAATTAGATGTAATACAATCCAGTGAGAATCAGTGAAAAGGTTTCAGTGAACTCGAATGAAATTTATGCAATACATTCAAGTGCAAATATCTCCATGTGCTTTAGTACATAACATAAGAATCATGAATACATTTAGTGTGTGCTTACATCATCATATCCTTCATTTGCTCCCATTCAGGGTGACCACAGCAGATCCATTTTTGTCTGCATATGTGATTTCGCAAGGTTTTTACATGCTCTTCCTGATGGAAGTCTCCATTTTTATCTGGGTTTAGGACCAGCATGCAGAAGTACACTAGATTGTGCATTCCCTTGTGCCGAGGTTTGGAGGCTCCAGCAAGGAACAAACTCACGACCCCTGGTTTACAAGACCAGTGCTCTCCCCACAGAGCTATGGAGCTTCTTTAGTGTGTGCTTACATATTATAAGTAAATTGTCAATGTGATTCAAACATATTTAATGCTGATAGCATGAATCAATAAAAAAATACCATATATTCCCCTTTCCGACTTACAAGTCAGACCAGCATCTTTCCAGCATCTTTCCAGAGCCAGTGATTATTGTTTAACTCAGTGAGTGATTACAATACTTATCAGTGTGTATGTAGATACAATGTGTGCGAGTGTCAATAAAAGTCCTTTAACCAATGATAAATGACAGAAAGACCTAGTCCTTCTGGTCCTTGGGCCAGACCATCTTTGTGACTTTACACCATGTTAAAGGATGGATGAAAAACCAGAGATAGTTTACTAGCACTTCATCTGGTTCTCTTTATTTAAGCTTCAGTTGATCACATACCTGAAGTGGTACCCTGTTTCCATACAGAGACCATTCTCCAAGTCCCACCATGTAATAGTTCCTGCCACAAGCCCCAGTGATTGCATGCCAGAGCCTGGTTCACTTTCTCTTCCACACTTGAAGTGTTCCATCCTCACCAAGGCCTTTCCTGGGTTGTTAGTCAGAATTGTCATTAACTGTCGAGCATTTTTAGCAGGATCTCAAATATCAGGGATTCATGCAAATCCTACAGTATAAGCATACCTGTCACGAAAATGCTCCGGCACATGAGGCTAATCCTTAACAATATTGATGGAGTTGTCAATCAGATGAAACTCCACTCTTGTAGTTGTTTACACTCTTTGTCCAAAGAGTGTTCTATGAAGTTCCTGATACATTGTTACCATCTAAAAAAAGAAATGAAATTACCATTTTACAATTGATTATACTCATTCTTCATAATTCTTATGCTCCCTCTGTTGGGTCAGAGCTGGGCACACTCAGGAGTGGGCAAAAAAAGACAACCTACAATCAAACAAGACAATTTTGGAAGAACATTCCCACTCTGCCTGCTTAAGGCATGATAATGCACACAGCATCTATGTTCAACAGGTACACTTCTTAAACCTTACAATGTATTTTAAACTACAAATATAAATCATTATTAAAACACTCAAGACTGATTATGGATAAACTCAAACTAATGATTAATTTACTTATCAGGACACACAACATTGTCTATGAATAAACAGATAAACAACTGATTAGTCAACATTGCTTTCAATATCAGTGGCAGACTCATGCACAATGGCCTCTCTGCTGTCCATTTCATTATCAGCATCAGTTCCATTCAAGAGGTCGACAGGTCAGTTAGGCTAAATCTTTCACTGAGCCCTTCATAACGTTCAGTACTCACTGTTATTGCTACAGATTCACATGTAACCTCAATAATAACACCATAAGCTCTGGTTCTGGTTCGCACATGCCTCATGAGCTCATACAATGGCTTATCTGCAGAAATAACTATTAAGTGCACCGAATCAAATTCAGGCTGTTGTGGTCCAGATAGGGGGTACTCGGCCATGGCAGGTTCACTTAAAGCTGCTATTTGTCTAGGTAGTTTTTGTGACCAATGATTTGATAACTTAAATCACACAACAAAACAAACTTTTTTTTTCCCAAGTTTAATTCAAAACAATACCAAGCATGTTGAATTCCTTCCTGCATTGTCCTTTACCTCAGCTCTTAAATCATTGAGTTTAAGCAATGCTTTTGTGAATGAGCCTTTTGGCACTGTATTGTTAAGTGTAAAAGTATCTAACCTAATGCCTGTCTGTTTTGCCATGTTATTTTTCTTGTAGCATCTACCTGTTCTCCTAGTGCTCTAAGGGCTGAGTGTCTAATTAATGTGTAATTAATAAATCTCTGTTGATTATAACTTATGTAATTTATCCTCTCTACATTTTTATTTATGGTGATCCCAAAAAAAAAAAACTTAAATCCTGCTTTGACTTTCACTTCTACCTTTGAACTATTCTGGAATGGCACTGTCTAAATGCCTCTTAAATGCGGCACAGGCATGGGTCCACCATTAGGCATTTCATGTGGGGTTAGGTGAATATTTCTGTTAGCTTGCTTTGCAATAAGTCATCAAAGCTAAAGATAATGCATCCACCCAATTCAGCTTATTTGTTGCACAGACCTTATTCAGCTTAGCCTTTAAAGTTCCACTCACTTTTTCCACCATCCCTTGACACTGAATATGACACACACAGCCCAACCTCTGCTTAATTCTTTACTGTTGCTGCACTCCTTTAACTGTCTGTGAAAGCTAAACCATTGTCTGAACTTATTTTTGATGGAATGCCAAACTTTAGAATTACTTCTCTAGTCAAAAATGTAATTACCATTCCTGCTACTTGATCTTTGGATGGAATTGCTTCAACCCATCTACTGAAACACTAATCAATCACTACTAACATCTCTTCCCTTGAATGCTGATAACCATATCTAAATTGTCAGTCACCAGATGTTTAAATGGTCCTTCCAACACTAGCACATGTCCCAAAGGAGTTGTAATTCCTTTCCTCACATTATTATGAGTACACACTTCACAACCATTGTTTGCAAATACGGAGACCAATATCCATGCTTCTTAATTTTTTCACACAACTTTGCCTCTTGATCATTGATCTAAGTCATGTGCATCAGCAATGAATATGCTAATCAGAGACAATGGGGCACTAATCAATCCCTCATGTGATTGCCACAAACCTTTGGCATCTTGAGTTGCTTCTCATTGCTCCCATGTGAGCCATTCATGAACAGTAGCACATGCCTGCATGTTCACCAGGCCATCTAGGGTAGTTATAGGTTCCACTAGTACTAGAGGTGCTAACACTTGGACTTTGCCCTTTGATGCCTGATTGGTCTACTACATTATTTTTTCTTAATTGCAGAATTATTTCTCTTTTGTGTGCTTGGCAAAGATGATTGCTAACTTTACTGGCAGCATCATAGCTAACATCAATTCACTTATCTGACCTAAATGCTGAATAGGTTTTCTTAAGTCCAATCTATTTTCTTAAATCCACTTTGTGTCCAGACTGCTCCAAAAAGATAACACAGGGCATGGGCAAAGGATGAATCAGTATAGACTTCAACAACTTTGTTATTTCCTAGTTTGCAGGCTTCAATTAAGGCTTAAGTTAAGTTATCTCAGTCAACTGGTCTGAGCACTGCTGTGGACACATTTCAGCCTTTACTGTAGTAAATTACCTGTCATGCACTCTCTGAATTATAGCACAGCCTGCATTATTTCCTATACAGTCTCTGAAGCATGAACCATCCACAAATTAAGTAACAGCTGCATCTTTTAATGGGCTGGACTCCAAGTCTGGCCTTAGTCTTGAAAACATCAGTGAATCTGCTACACACTCATTAGACCTGTCCTCAAAATGGAATGGAATCAACTCTGCTGGGTTGACAGTAATACATTTTCTCAATGTAATATCTGGATATGTAAGTAAAAATAGGTACTTAAGCCTGAATTAAAAACAAACCTATTGTTTTCAAGCATTTCAATGATGTTGTGATGAGAATAAATAATTACTGGTTTCCCAATTACTGATTTACCCAGTAATCACTGGTAATCCCATGGATAAGACATGCTTTTTCATAAGCATAGTGGACTGCCACCAGTCCTTGATAACAAGCCCAGCCTCAAGCTATGTTGTTCAATTTACTACTGTAATAAGCAATTGGCAGCTTTTTACACCCACAGCATGTGTCTTGCTTCAAAAATGTTGATGCACATTTATCACTTCTGTTGGCCACATAAAAATGAAAAGGCTTAGAATAGTCAGGTAACACTAACACTGGGTTGTATGCAGCTCCTGCTTCAGTGTTTCAAATGCTTTTGGGCATCTAATGTCCATTTCAATGGAGCATTCAATGTTTTAATTCCTGCTTCATTCATTATCTCTCTTAAGGGTGCTGTCTGGAATGGTGTCATAGGCTGGGGCACCTTACTTATTCCCTCTAACAGGGATGGAGCAACTGAACAAGTTCAATGAACCACTCAGCCTAGATATTCCACTTGAGGCTGGCAATACTATAACTTAGACAGAGACACCTCATGCCACCCTTTCTGCTAGCTTCCTCAGCACTGTCATCCTTGTGACTCTGTTCTAATGTTGAACAAATTAAAATGTCAATGACATACTCCAGGAAAAGCCTTTCCATGTCTAGCTCTTCTAAGTCTCGTTTTAATACTTGACTAAATATGTGAGGTGAATGTTGTTGTTGTGAATGTTTAAAACCTTGTGGCATCCTAATGTATGTGTAGTATTTGCCATGATAAGTGAAAGCAAAGCGATATCTAGATTCTTCAGCCAGTGGTACACTAAAAAGGTTTAACAGAGGTCATTCACTATAAAATACTTTTACATTACATGGTATGTTTTCAAGGAGTGTATGCAGATTTGGCACCTCTGCAGGCCAATCTTTTAATACCTAATTTACAGAGCGCAGATCATATGCAAGGTCTTTTCCTCATCTTTTGCCAGCTCCTGTCTGATTTTCCTTATTGACCTCAAAAAGTCTCTCCTTCTTTTCTGAACAGACTCAGTACCTCCTCTTCCATGTTCCTCTTCTTTTCCCTCTTAACATTGCAAGCTTTCACCTTATGACTTTAAATTAAGGTGCCCATTTCTTCACACAGACTCACATCAAATGTACCTTCTTGAGGCCATTTTGTAGTAAGATTCTGGCTGCACCTAAACCATTTATCAGATGATGTCTTTTACACACTGTTTTAAGTGGGAACTCTACTTTTATTTCCACTCCCTGCAATCTTAACCCTTCTTTAGCCATACATTAAGATGGATTATATGCACTCATATGCACACACATACACACTCTTACACACAAATTCACTTGCACTTCAAAACACAGCACCAAAAATGTTTATTCTTATGCACACAGAACACAGGCACACTTTCATGCTGACCACAGTGTGACCTACTCCTCTGTATAGGTTTTTAACACTATACATACATCACATCAATAAAATTCCTCAACATGATGCGACCTATACCCCTATAAAGAATTTTAATACATCCCCTGGGGACCTACCAATGTCAGCCTTTTGGGGGACAATGTGTGGCCGCTGTTGTCACACATGACAAAACCAATACAAGACAAATACACAAATGGACAAAATTTGTGGTACAGGGGTTAAAAGGTTTTAAGGCAATATAGATTTTGAATTTTGGATTGGTGGGTATATTATCAAGAAATATTAAAGTAGACAGCGAGATGTAAAAAGTGGAATGCTACAGATCATAATAAGGGAAATTCTGTTAATGACTTCTTGCCAGATATGTTGAATTGGTGGGCAGAGCCAGGTTGAGTGAAAATAATTATTCAGAATATTTAATGATCAATGTGAGCATGTATTGGAGTCTGTGAGTCCCATCTTGAACATCTTATGCTGAATGATGGATCCTCTGTAGATTACCTTGTACTATATTAGTTATAGATTGGAATTGTTAGTTATTGAGTTACTGCAGATTTGATTCCAATATCTGGTATCGGGAGTAAAGGATATGTCTTTTTCCTAGACCTTGATTGGGATGAAAAATAAAGTTTATATAATGTTGAAAGAGTTTATTTGGTTGGTATTTTTGTTGAATTCTTTTACTAGTGTTGATGGGAGTAAATTGTTATTTCATATTGTCAGGTAAGGAGCATGGCAAAGGCTGGAAGCTAGAGCAGGATGAGTTTTTATTAACAGTATGCATACACAAAAGCAGGCACTTAAGCCAAAATTTGACACTTTCAACCAAAACATGTGAATACAAAACAGAAACTAAACTGGCTTGAAAAGGTAACAACAGAAGAACAACATAATATGGAACATCATTGAAATGAGGACATCTGTGTCATCCATGTATATATGTCTTTCAAATTAAATTCTACAAATTCAGTTCAAGCCACAACAATAATATCACCACCAATAACCCCTATTTAAGGAGTTCTTAAATAGTCTACAGTCAATAAGAACTTGATCAGTTGCAATTCTTGAGTGATATCACTTAGTTTCCATATGTTGAAGATTGGTGATTGATTAGTTCATACACTTAGAACTGTGATGATGCTGTTGGACTGCTGTTGACCTGAGCAGTTCTGCTACAATGGCATAGGACTCGAATCACCATGAACAGTCTTGCACTTTAAACTTGACCCTAGTATTA
>JAQQZX010063885.1:0-12688 GCA_030068355.1 Notoglanidium maculatum | reverse complement strand
CTGAATTTGTTGAGGAAAGAGTTCTTTCTAATGATCTCGACTCTAGCAATGACTCCCAATTAATCAACCTCTCAGTTTTGTCAGCTGATGATGCTAGAACAATTTTTACGGAATACTATGGTTGTGACTTACAAAAAGAGCCTACTCAGTTGTGCCGAGATGAAACCAAGATTTCAGACAATGATTTCTGCAAGTCAGCCAATCAAATCAAATTCACTTGCCCTCATGTGACTGACATTGACTGTGATGGTGTACATTTCTGCCCCAGGTGCTGGGAAGACACACCTTTACTGGATCTAGACCTGGAAGGATCTCTGTTCAGCTCAAATGGGGACAGTCCTGATATGAGAAGTCCCCCTCATAATCATCATAATCAAAGCTGCTATTCACATCCTGGTAATTCAGACTCTAATTGTACTCTATTTTCAGAGAGTAGCAGCATTGCTGACTCACCAGCTCCAAAGGTTGATGCATTTGAAGTGACCATGTCTGAACCAAACCCTAATCCTTGCGATGCTGTACAGAGCTGTACCTCACTGTCGGGTAAATCTCCAGTTAAAGAAAGTGTTTGCTTTACTATGCCAATTAAAGAACAAAGCTATGAGACTAGTATAGCAATGGGACCAGTGTTACCCATGGCTCTGTCTTTTGCTCAAAACCTAGTTGTTTCTGAGCAGACCAAAACCACAAGGGATGAAGTTTTTCCACCAAAAAGTTCACCATGCAAAAAGTTCAAACTAACAAAGACTACAGAAATACCTGCAGATGATGACCTTTTCACCACTGATATCGTGAACAAAAAATCTAGCTCCATAAAGCTGCATCCAAATGACCTTAGTGTTACTCTAGCTGAAGATGGCCAGAAGTGTAAATATGAAGGAAAAGAACAAGGAAAAGGAAAAAAGGCTCCATTCAAGCTGAAAATTCAAATTAATGCTCAGTGTTCACAATCTGGTAAACCAGACCCCAATCTAGGTGATTCAATACACAGCTGTAGCTCATTGTCTGGTAAATCACCTGATAAAGAAACACCTGGACGAGCATGCTCAGAGAGTGTTATGGTCACTATGCCAATTAAAAAACAAGTTTGTGAGGCTGGTAGTTTGTCAGGGGCACAATTACCCAAGGCTCTGTCTAATACACAAAACACTGAAAAGAGAGAGCCAGTCATGCAGTCACAGACCATGACATCAAGAGAAAAAGTTTCTCCACCATTATATCCACCATATAAAAAGGTAAAGGTTACCAAAACTATGTCATTACCTACCACAGATGACCTTTTCACTCCTGATATTGTGTTTAAAAAAACTAGCTCCCCAAAACCTTCTACTGAAGGTGGCCAGCATCACAAAGATGAAAAGATGAAACTTAATCAACATTTTGGACAAACTAAAACAGTAGCACACGGGAAAAGGAAAAAGCCATCTGTTGTGTCCCAAGTGCCAAATGTTACACCTCAGCTAAAAAGATCTGCTGTGGTAGCAAATTCTGACACAAACACAGAGAAGGTACTTGGTAAGACAAAAGTATTTGGACAAAACAAAGGAATGAAAAAATTTAAATTTGCACTGTATGGGTTTAATAATGGCAACCAGGACAGAAATGTTCAGCAACGATTCTACAACAGGACAAAGTCATCCTCAGCTCCTGTTCACATCACAATTTTAAACAGACCTGAAGCTGCCACGAGCTACACCGGTGCGCCTTCAGCTAAGCAGAAGGTTTATAGTCAATGGAGTAGCACATTTGTGGAAACAAAAAAGAATACCTCTTCACATAAGAAACATCAAAAACATGTGAAAGCAGAACTGAAATTCAGGACACAAGCACTCAAACGACATCTTGAAGACAGACTAGCTATAAAGGAGAAGCAGATGGTGCAACATGAAAACAAAGCGCATAATATTTTGTTGTTGCATAAGAACTGTACCATTGCTGATGAAAACTTAGAACCATGAGAACACAAACTACACTGGTTCTCATGTCATATGTTAGAAAATAAACATGTACAGTAAGTTCATCAGTTTCAAGTCCCTGCTTATAAAGCCAGAAATTTATAGATTTTCACTAACTAGAAATTTCAATAACTGGTTCTCTTGTTCGTTCTCTTTCCAACTTCAGTGGCATAACCTACTTAAAATGGTTTTTGTTTAACACTGATCATACACAGTATATTATCATTCACAACATTTTTAGTTCTTTTATGAATGTTGAGTTGTTTTTTTTACTCTATGAGCTGGGAACTTGATTGCCATTAAGAACTTTTTTCCTTTTTATATTTTTTTTTATTTTTCAGCATGTCTATTTTTGTAAATACTTTTGTAATAAAGTTTCTGAAAATATTATTGTGTCCTGTTATCAGACAAGTTAACTATGACAAACTGTATTCTTCAATTGTTTGAACAGAAATGCATTTGCCTTATCAGGAGATCATGAGTTTGTTTTCCAGTGATGCCATAGCTAGCCAAGGTCGGGAGCTCAGGAGAGCAAATTGTCCTGTGTTCTCAGGGAGTGAGGGGTGTCATACTGACAATTACATTGACGCTAGCCAATCATGGGCATTGCATGTGCACTAGTTGAAAATGATGTGGTCAGTTGGCTTCACATACCACAGAGGAACTTCCCCCTCCCTGATTGGTGGTTGTCATGTGACAGGGGAGAGCCATGTGATGGGTAGGAATTGGACATGATTAAATTGGGGAGAAAACTGGAAAAACAAAAAAATATTATAGCTTAGTTAGATTTAAAACCACTTCATCAAGTAGATGGAAAACAGATTGCAGTGAGGGTTGAGGCAAAATAGAATAATCCAGAAGTTCAGCAAGGGTCAGAAATACCAGAAGACATTCAAAGGCCAAAAGCTCGACAATGAGTGAGAACAAAAAAACAACGCTTCACAAAGTGACAATGAAAACACAGGTGCTTAAATAGACAGAGTATAGAAACTAAAAGCAGCTGATAATTGCTGGGTATGCTGTTTTGCTGGGGTACCTGATTGTGGAAGGACTGCAAAGTCTTGGGTATTAGAGTTCTAAGCGGCCAGCTGAGCTTCAGCTGGAGCTTCAGTGGGTGTCGCATTCCAGTGGAATAAAAGGGGCTGATAGCCCAGTATGCACTAGAATGGTGTTAGATTGGTAGACAAATGGCATATAGAATTTTGGGCATATTCAGCCCTTGCAACATATTTAGCCCATTCCTCCTTGTTTTCTGTGTGGTATGATCGTAAAAACCTCCACACTGTCTGGTTTACAACTTCACACACTCAACCTGGCCATTGGCATAGGGATGATAATCCAGAAGTGAGACTTATAGAAACATTAAGCTTCTCCATAAATCCTGCTCACACTCTTGAAGTGAATTGTGGCCCTCGATCACGTACAATGTCCTCTGATATCCCATAGCATCTAAAAGCATGTTCAAAGAGCAACTACGCAGTGCGTAAAGCTGTGGGTAGCTTGGGAAGGGGAATAAGCCGGAGAGCTTTGGAAAATTGGTCTACTATAATGAGGATGGTTGTGTTTCAATGTGAATCTGAGAGATCTGTGATAAAATTGACGGAAATGTGGGACCAGGATTGGCACGGTGTTGGCAATGGCAAGAGCTTCCCTTCAGGCAGAGTGCCTGGGACCTTGGAAATGGCACAAGTAGTACATCACATAATGAATTGATTTATATCTGAGCATATTGGGTCACCAGTACATTGTCTGTAGAAAAGCATAGGTGCATTGCGTACCCAGATGCCTAGCACTGGGAGTGACATGAAACCAAGTGATGAGGTGAGCTCAGCGTGTTGCGGGGACAAATTTCCATTCTCGCGGGTTCCCCTCTGGAATGTGACATGGCATGGATTGTGAAATCTGTCTGTCAGTCTACCAGGTGATAGCTCTAAAAAAAAATAGGAGGCAGTATGGTATCATTACTTGGTATAGTGTTACCAGCAGGATAAAGTAATGACAGGAAGTCAGCCTTGGTTTTTCATGAATCAGGCCGGTAATGGATGGTAAAATTAAAGCGAGTGAAGAGCAGGGCCCAGTGAGCTTGGCATGGATTTAGATGTTTGGCTGACTTCAAATACTCCAGATTTTTGTGGTCCGTATAACTGGTGAATGATTGGGCTGACCCCTACAACAAGTGGACTCCTCTAAAGCCAATTTGATGGCCAGTAGTTCTCGATCCCCGATGTCATAGTTGCACTTGGTGGGAGAGAGTTTTCATGAAAAATAAGCCATGGGATGAAGCGTAGGATGAACACTGAGATAAAATGGCCCCCACCCCCACCTCAGATGCATCTACCTCCACTTGGAAGGAGTTTTCTGGATTGGGAATGCTGCAATACTGGAGCTGTGGTGAATACTCTCTTAATCTGTTCAAATGCTCCGTCCATGGCTGAATTCCATGCAAGTTTCTTTGGGGCTCTTTTCAGCAGATTGGTCAACAGAGTGGTGATTAAACTAAAATTTCATATAAAATGCCAGTAAAAGTTTGTAAAGCCCAAAAACGTTGTAATTCCTTAACCGTGGATGACACCGGCCAGGCGGTTACTGCATTTATCTTTCCTGTGTTCATGGAAACCTCTTTGGCACTTATCACATATTCCAAGAGTAGGACTTCCATCACATGAAACTCACATTTTTCTGCTTTAATGTATAACTCGTTAAATGGTTAATAAGTGGGTTAAAACTTGTCAGACATGCCTGATGTGTGAGTCCAGATTGGGGGAAAATATTAGGATGCCATCAATGTATGCGATCACGCACCAGCGCAACATCTCATATTACATCATTGATAAAACATTTAAATACACTTGGCATACAGGATGGTCCATAAGGCATTATGCAGTATTCATAGTGGCCTCTGGGAGTGCTAAACACTGTCTTCCATTCATCTCCTTGTCTGATGCACAACAGCTTGTGGGTGCTACAGAGATCCAGTTTAGTGAATATCTTAGAGCACCACAGCTGTTCCAGGGCAGACAGTACCAGTGGTAGGGCATAAGGATACTTTACAGAAATGTGATTCAGGCCCCTATAGTCAAAGCAATCCCCATCCTTTCTTCTCTACGAAGAAAAACCCTGCCAAGGCAGGTGAGGTAGATGGACGGATGTAGCCTTGTTGTAATGCTTCTTGAATGGAATCCTACATAGCTCAGTGTTCGGTGTGTGATGGAGGCTAAATCTTGTTGAGTGGTGGCATGGTACTTGGTAGTAGCTCTATGGCTCAATCATAGGGTCTATGTGGGGCAGGCTGGTAGCTTTGGTTTTACTAAATGAAGTTGTAGAAGTTGGTCGAGTCGGATGGTGTGTTCAATTAGGGAATCTAAGGAGATTTCGGCATCAAGACAGAATCTCAATGTTGACCCCACGATGGAAGGCCGATTTTAGTGCAATTTTAGTGCTCATTCCAGCCACTGTCTGCCAGGAGGGTGCGGAATTCAAGGGCATAATGGGCAGCTCAGTCTCTGCCTTGTGAGATGGTCAGCAACCTCTCCCCCATCTCGCCCTCCTCGGGAGCATGGGAAAACACTCAGCAAAAGAGCTCGAGGAATCAGTCGAAGGACATGAGAGCTTCGTCACTGGCCTCCCAGACAGCAGTGGCTCACTCCAGTGCCTTGCCGGTGAGCATGGTGATAAAATCTGCCACTTTCTGAACCTCACTCAGCCCCATTCAGCTAGTGAAATAAATAGATCTTTGGAGCAGGAAACCTTTACATTTAGCAGTCTCCATTGTATTTGTCCGGTCGCGTCAAGATGAAACTGGGTACAGGTACTGCCGTGTTTGGAGCTGATGCTGATGGAGGTAAGGCAGGCCAGACACCTCTCCACCTCCACCAGCCACAGGTGATGTTCAACGAACAGGTGCTCCTGAAGAGCAACAACGGACTCAGGGAGTGGAGCAGATGTGGTGGTGGCTTCATCCCCTGCTTCATCCATTAAGAGGCGAAGCATTGTTAGGTGAGAGATGGGAGGCTTGGATGAAATCACTGGGGAATTTATTCCAAAGAGAATAGCACATAGGATACATAGAAATCTTAAGACAGTCTCATGAATGTGAACAGGCAGTGGTCAGAAACACTGGGCAATACACTCACAGGGCAGGCAAAAATGGATCAAAAAACAAGCTAGAGCAAATACCAGAAAATAGCGATCTCAGAGGCACAGGCAAAACAGAATAATCCAGAAGTTCAGCAAGGGTCAGAAATACCAAAATACAATCAAAATACAAAAGGCGCAAACAACACTTTGCAAGGTGAAAAGTGACAGTGAAAACACAGGTGCTTAAATAGACAGAGTATAGAAACTAAAAACAGCTGATAATAGTTACTATGCTGGGAACCTGATTGAGGAAGCACAGCGAAGTCTTTGGTACAAGAGTTCTCAGCGGTCATGTTTGTATGCTGCTGGGAAACTGAGTCCATGTTGTGTTGCTGCCCTTCTTGTTGGTGAGTTTGTTGTGACTAAAATATTTAACATTCAGCACTGAAGGGCAGAATTACTAGTCAACTTTTCAACAAATTATGGATTATTTGCTTAATGTAAAGATGCACAGTAAACATAGTGTATATAATATGTTCACAGCTGTACCAAACTCTAACATGTGGGCTCTTTTCTTCTCATAGATTGTCTTGTTTAACCAAACATAAGATCTGTGACCAGAGCTATTATTGTACGATTTTAGAAACAAGTATTAGGTAATGTAGGTGTCATAAGACATAATCTTGGTCACGTGTAACCACTTGTGTGTGTTTATATAGGTATTTTAAATGCAGCCCCACTGAGTCAAGTAGTTATGCCCATATGTATCACAATATATTTAGACTCACTTAAATTTTGGGCATATGTGCTGTCACAAAAGTAGTGGCTAAAAGCATGACCATATTTGAACACGAGTATGTATCCTTGTTCTACACAAATAGAAGAAAATGCAGACACCAGGCTCCAACAATAACAGATCTTCACAGATGGTGAACACAGGCACACACCCATAAAAAAGAGGATATGCTTAATGATGTCAGAAGTACTTAGCAATAACATTTTTATATTTTATCCTTGTCAGGCCAATAATTAGTGGTGGTTACAAAGTATGGATTGAAAATAACATATGCAGTAATTTAATTTTAATGGTGGTTTCACCAGATAACGTATATTGGCAAATTTAAGGTTCCTGGAATATAATGGTGGAGTTCAGATAACAGCTGCACAGCTGAGGTCAAGGAATGTGTACATACTGTTGTAAATTTGTCAGAATGTTACAAAAACTTAAGATTGCTTCTTCTGTGTGAAAGCAGCTCTGTTGGAGCAGTGATTCAGAACATTCTGCAGAACATCTCAGCTTTCATTGTTTCAATAAAGTCATGACTTTGGTAGAGTCTTACGTGCCGATATCATGCACTTTTTAGATGGTCCCTTACTGACTCCATTACTAAGTATAAAGCTCCAGGGACCAGCATTTGGTCGTCCGGCTTCAGCGAGAGAAATTTTCAAAATATATTCAATTGTTCTTGTATACAGAAACGTCTCCCCAGGTTGGGCCAAGCCTGAGGCAGAAGATCCTGCCCAGGATGGGTCTCTTCTCCAATCTAGATTAACTTTTACATCCCATTTGCTTATATAGACAATAGCTTACTACAGTGTGATAAAAATCTTTCAATGTCAAAATACACTTTCTAAGACAATAATGAATTTGAACAGAACTTATTTGTTGTCATTTGTGATGATAAGCAAAAAGCCTTTATTATATTTACAGACAGACATCAACATGCTTCTTCTAAGAAGAGATCCAAGGATCTTTCAGAATACCAGTCTATGTCCACTCATTGACTGACTTTCAGGGCTGACCAGTTTTCCTTTTATATAGTTTTTTTTATGTTTCTTCTTCTTTTTCACGGTTTCACATGAGACACCCCTTTTCAGTTCTACCTTCAGTTCCCACCATTATTTTTAGTTCTCTTCAAAATTCTCCCCCTGTTCACCCTTGTTTTCCCACCATTATACTTTGTCTTTACATTAATTAGTATCTTCCTTCCATATTCTCATTGATCCATACATTCTCCTGGGAACTTCCATTTAATATTACCCAACTGCTCTTTCAGCTGTTTCCCTCAGCCTTTTCTCACGGCTCAGTAAGCATAAATTTTTCCATCTTTATAACTTTTCCCACGCCTATGGTCTAAAAAATATATATTTTCACCTTTTACCTTCACCCTTTTTTCCCTGCACCTGATTCTCTGTGTACTCCAGACTAAGAGGATACACACTTTATCCTTTTTATATGTATATTTTTTCAGCAATAGAAGTAAGAACCTCGAATGTGAAGCATGTGTCCTATATAAAACCAACTTCACTGCAGCCTAGAGCAGAAGTGTCGTGGAAGATCTCACTTTGGTTTGTAGAAATAAGACGGAAAGAGTCAACAATTTTTTGTTGCTTCCAAGTTTTCGGCTACGCCCCATTACATTTATTTTTGCACGCTCCCTTGCATTCTCCAAAATGCAGATGTTGAAGTGCTTTAGGGGACGAGGGACCAAGAGTTGATTTTCGCTGAAATCACTCCTTCGCTGCAGGCATGCCTGAAGTCTACTTGGCAGCAGACTTTGGGGAAGAGGAATTCTGTCTTCAGCCTATATAGCCATTACACTCCTCCTACTTGCCTATGATTGATTAGCACACCAATGGAACCCTAGACATGACCTCATCCTGCCATGGTTATTTTCTAAGCTTTTTGGTACTGTCCAAGTTAATTCACAGGGCCATATTTGGAGCTGGGAACTTTGGGACTTTCCTGTGGTGCTTGTAACAGATGTTCAGGGGGTTTGTGATAGGTATAATCAAATGATCATATGACTATTATCTTTTAATAGTCTATTACATTGGACTATTAAATGACTATTATATTTCTTATTTACTACTGAGTTCCTATAGTTTCTACCCTTTTTGTTTTTGCTTAAACTGAATGAATTTAATTCCCAAACTAAAAATCTCTACAAATGTAAGCCAGAGTATATATAGCCATTAGTCTCTTGTGATTGGTTACTGTCATGGCAAATTTAGATCAAAAAGAAGATGCTGAGAGTCAAAAATCGGTTAAGATATTTAATTAGCCCAAGAAAAATGCAGAAACAATCTCACAAGACATTTTACTATAGTAGTACTTTCCGCTTGCTTTGCTCGAGTATATATAGCCTCTTTCTAGGTCACACCATTTACATCACCTTCCTCTGATTGGCTATCACAATTTCCACAGTTCTGCCAGCATTATTTCCTATCCTATGCTCAGGTTTCCAGGAATGATCTCCTCCATGATTATTTTCTGAAGCTCAATGGTTTTTCTAGTCAATCCACACTCATAGGATTGTTTTCCATTATTTATTCAGGTGTGGCTCTCAGGGCTTTAAGTGTGGTTTTGTATTATTCCCATGACTCCTGGGTGGAATGGGGTCTCACTCTGTGGCTTTTATTACTTTCAGTTTCGCTTGGTCTCATAATCTTTACACAGATGGGTTATAATCAAAACATTGTTCAAAGCATTCGGTTTCAGGATAGCAGACACACATTACAGATAACGGATATCATTTCATAATATTTTATTGCTCTCACATTACCATTGAATCACACAATTTTCAGTATTTCTGCTTGCCATCATTATTTCCTAAACCCGTAGACAAATCTATTGGAATGAGCTCATCCTGGCATGATTCTTTTCTACTGATTCCAGATATTTGTGTAGCAAATCGTAATTTGAAAATAAAACACTGAGAGTCAAAAAGTCTAATCAGTAAAAATGTTTAATTTGACGGTTGACTAGAGAGAGCTGGTTTTTCTACTGCTCTGCTCCGGTTTATATAGTCTTTTTCTAGGTCACATCATTTGCATCATCTTCTTCTGATTGGCTATCGAATTTCCACAGTTCTGTTCTGCCACCATTATTTTCTGACCTTCGTCAGGGATATTCTCATTCTGCCATGATTATTTACTGAAACTCTGTAGTTCTTCTAGTTAAATCCACATGCTTAGGTTTGTTTTTTCAATATTTGTTTACGTTTGCAAATGTGGTCTTCAAGCACAATTTTGTAAACCAAAGTCAATTTCTGGCCCTTCATTCTTATCTCTCTGGGGCAGAATGAGATCACTCGCTGTATGCTTTATAACTCAACTCAACAGAACCATTGAAGACAAGGAATAACACACAACAGGTAATACAGAAATTAACACCTAATGGATATTACTTTATTGCCTTCACATTTCCAATTTGGTCTAAGATAATATTTTGCTAACCAAACCTTTAATTTTCACTATTCAGCTATTTCGGAGCATGTGGCTGCCCACTGCCCCAGGTGTGTGTGTGGGTGTGTGTGTGGGTGTGTGTTTGTTCGCTGCTTGGATAGGTTAAATGCAGAGAAAGAATTTCCCTCGGGGGTTAATACAAGATACCTGTTAGATTGAAAATCTTGTCTCATGTTTCCTTTCTGTGTCTGTCCTGTCCTTTGATCCTTTAACCCTGCTGCCTGGGATTGTCACCTTGGCTTTCCTGACTAAGGTTTTATGGTGTCCAGCTGTCCTTTCTGTGTCCTGTGGTAATTTAGGTCTTTATGACACGACCACGTCTTAATGATACTGTCCTTGTTTCATCTGTGTGTTACTTTTAACGCCGGAAACCTTTTGTTATGTCATGTTCTGACCAAACAAGGTGTTTGGCATCTGTGTTTCCTGTATAAATACTCCTAGACTATCTTCATTAAATCAGACTGAGTTTAACACGACCCAGTGTCTGTTAAGATCATTCTCCAAGTGCTTGACACGCAGAAGAAGAGAGAGAGAGATGGTTACGGAGTCTGAAAGAGATTGAACCTGAATAAGATAAAGAAAATCTTAACAATACCAAAATCCCAAAACATTCTACACATTTTAATGATTAGCATATTATTTGAATATGCAGATATTATATTCAGAAGGATTCAGTGAAATTTATTTCACAGTTAAAGTGTTCCCTGGCCGCAAAATGTTTTATTCCTGTACAAATCGGAGTAATATCAAAGCAAAGATGCACCATCACTTCTTTGACTAATTTATTTTTATATCCAATTTTCTTTATTATATCATATGTAGTCATTTATCAATTATCCTCAAAGCTTGTATGAAAATGAGTGGGCTATGTCTTAAATTCCTGAGTGACATCATACCACGCTTCTTGCCCCACCCCAACAGCAAAAAAAGGCGCAAAAGAAAAAAGTAACTTCTTGTGCAGAAGCATTTTGAATTATTTGGACGCCATGAAGTGGGCGGGGCTTAAAACATGACCAAGGGGAGTTACACCAGAAGTCGCAGTGTGTACATGGATATATATCAACGTGTGGATGGATTCTAACTGGATTAAATGTTAAACAACTAATTCTTGGAGCCTTTGAAGGCATCGGTAAGTATCCATTTTGTGTAGCAAGAAAAATTAGGTGTTGTTTACGATTGGTTTTTTTTTTGTTTTTTTTTAAATCTCATTTCCGCCAATGTGTGCACCATGGAGCTTTTTTGCCCTTTGGGCTTTGTTTATTTACTTTGCACAAGCCTTCTCATGGGCTTGGGGATGAGCTGTGTGTGGTTTGCGTTAGTGTTAGTAAAGTGGATCAGCAGTTATGCACAGCTCTTCGATAAGTAAATGCAGTTAATGGAGTTATTTCTTCAGTGAAATCATGCACAAGCGACTCAGGAGGAGTCAAAAGGCTGAAAACGAGAGACATAGAGAAACTGTAGAGAGTTTGGGGACATATTGCTTATTTCACATCTTGTTTTAAGCAACATTATAATATAATTTCCTGTATTTCCACCATCTTATTTAATATGTAGATGTGTTTTATTTGCACACTGTAATTACTGTTGACTAATTTACGGGAATGGAAAGGAGTCGGATTCAGATGAGTCACTCGATTCATTCTGAATGATCCAAAATCGACTTGGTTGCATAATTTGTACTGCGTTTTTAAAGGACTATAAATGCCTCCTCCAGTTTACATATAAACACTATTGCAACGGGCTTAATTTGATTCAGGATAAATTGCAGTACAATATACTCAGTTTGAAAGGCATTCCGGTTCCTTTCAGTGAGTCAAGATCATTTGACTCATCTCTCCTATAAGAGCCGACTCTTCCTGCTCCCAAACAACTGTTACTATTTTGCAATTTAAACCTAAATCTAATCTTAAACTCTAAACATTTCCTTTGATTTTATTTCATAAAGGCTTTACCTTTGAATTAACAAAATATTATTTTGCATTGAATTAAAATTAAAAATCTATATAAATCATGGTAAAACCAGCATGCCACTCCAAATGTGAATTAACATAAGCAGTTTGCCTTTGTGTCTGTGCCTCGTTTGAGTTTATCCTGATACCTGATCCCCTAATGTAAACACACACACGATTATGCTACATTGTGGGTTTCCACAGACGCTTAAATTGCAAGAACAATGACAATGTTTACATCTAACTAAAAAATAGAGCTTTGTTATTTGGTCCTGTCCTGTGATCTCAAGGTGTAGGAGAAATTTTATTTCATGTATTTTATCCCATTTCATATACCCCATCTGGATATAATCGGGTTATAACCTAGCAAGCAGATCTGATCTGTGTGTGCGTAACGGGGCATAGGGGGCCCCTGGAATGTGGAATCTGAGCTATACATTGAGGCACCCAGAATGTTAA
>JAQQZX010063816.1:0-12690 GCA_030068355.1 Notoglanidium maculatum | reverse complement strand
GCTGTTTGTCTGTGTTGGCCCTGTGGTGGACTGGCGACCTGCCCAGGGTGTACCCCACCTCTCGCCCGAAGATGCTGCGATTGGCTCCAGCTTCCCCACGACCCAGACGGATAAAGCGCTATAGATAATGGATGGATGGATATTGATTGGTTGTACACTGGATCAAATGGTTATAGGTTTTCCTTCCATTTTTGTGAACCAAAGGGTACACGGGAATGAACTGCCGGTAGGGACTAAAGTTTTAAACTGAAGAAATGTTGGACCACATGTCAGAATTAGTCTGAATATTCATTCAATTCAACCGTTTTTGGTTTGCGGTTTCACTTGCTCATGCATAATTTGTACAGCATTGAAAAAAATCTGTCACCCGGGTTTGTTTTTACACTGAAGTTTTGGGTGGAAAAAGAAAGTCCACTTGTGCCCCTCCCCACGTTAAAAATAGTTTTTTGCTTGCCTTATGTGTTCATATGATCACACTCTATTCACAAACTAGAAATGACCCCAGCATCCCATGTAAATTGAATCCCATCCAAATAGGGCTCAAGATATACTGTAATGATTGTGAGGATGAAAAGCATATTATAGTGTGGATAACGTCAATAACAAAAAGGCATATTGCACACAGTGCAAGTCAAACATTCATGCACATCACTGTGAACACAAGGACTAAGGAAATGACTAAACTAAATTCATCTCCCTTTTCCAATCGCAGAATTGTCTGGCCTATTTCCAGGTCTTTATAACGGTCATTGAAACTATGTGCACGTTATTATACTGTGCACGTTCATAGAAAATCTCATTTTAAGTATGAAACTATATTAAAGAACCGTAAATAATTATAAAATATTAATAGCGCTGCATAAAAATGTGATTTTTTTTTTATCCCTCCCACAAAGATCCTATCCTACGGATCACTTCCCTTCATGCCAGTTTAATTTGGTGACATATTAACTCTAAAGTTCAGGCTCAGCTATCTACTACTTCCTGCAGGAAAATTCACTGCTTTTCCCCTCCATTCAAGGGGACAAAGATCCACCCAGCAAGAGCGTAATATTCCCACTAACCCCCCCCAAAGTGTACTCAGTGCTACTTTGTGTTTTGACTGCACAGACGTGTTATCACAATGTCAACGTACAACTGACTGGAATTTCCCAGCAGGCACGTCCGGACTTGACACCGAATGCCTCTACCCTGGGGAAATGGATTCTCATCCTAACAGTCGAACACGCGCGACAAAAATCTGCTGCATCGTTTGCACGTTAAAAAAGAACTCCATGATCATGTATAGGCAAAGCCTATGTAACACAAGCGGACTCATTACACGACACTGATAAGAAAATTATGCTTAAAAAGCCATGTTTCATTTCCTGCATTATAGCATGGAGGCAGAAATCATGTGTCTACAGTACGTTTTCACAACATGAACACTGCATAGTCGTATAATCGTGTTTCCAATTGTTTTACGCCTCCACCAAAAAGGTCGAAGTTGTCCAACAACATGGACCTTTGAATCTGTGCTCAAGCTGCTTTCTGAATAGCGCTGCGAATCTCCAGGGTCCTCGCATTCAGCGTTTACGCTCGTCACAGTCGGGAACATTCGTACAGAACAACCACGGAATTGTAATAATGCACTTAAAGACATAATACAACTACATTAACACATTTTATACAAATTTAAATTACACTAGGATAGGGATGTTAGACACCTAGCGCCTTAAGACCTACAATATTGACACGTTAAGGACTATAACCTTGGTAGAATCTTACATACTCGCCCATGTCATGCACTTTTTAGACGCTCCCTTACTGTAAAGCGCTGGTGACCTGCTGTGTTTCTGAGTGATTAGCTTCGGCAGACTTTAAAGGGAGAAAATGTAAAAATATATTCAATTGTACTTGGGTCTCTGTTCACTCCAGAGTAATAAAAATTCCTTTTTGGGTGTTTATTTCTTGAGAAACTGAAGAGAGAATCTCGCATGTGCAGCGACTGTCCAATACTTTACCGCAGTGCCAACGCTAACTTCACCCACTAAACAACAACTTCGCGCTGTCACTGAAAAACACGCAGTATGAAAACGAGAGTGGTGTAGGCTGTACCTTGCTAGACCAGCCAGAGCTCTCGCGATTGTCATGGAAATGATAAACAAATCGTTGCTCATTGTATGATTCAGTCATCGTGCTATTATTTGACTGAATATTGAATATCTGCCGAGACTGAATTTAAGACCACATGCCAGTAAAAGTCATACTTTTACTGACATTAAATTCAGCAAATCTAATTTAAGACTTTCTCCGACTTTCTAACTCCGAATCGTCTTGCTGTGAGGCGACAGTGCCGATCACTGCACCATCATGCCGCCCTTAGACGTAACTATAAATGGACAAAAAGGAAGATGTGTTCGTTAATACATTTAAAAAAAAAAAAAAAAAAAGGTGAGCACAGGGAAAAATAAAAAATGTCCAGATGTGGTCTTAAAGAAAAATAACCAGGGCGGTAACAGTAACCCACTACGTACGGCAATTCAACAATCAATCCATATCCTAGCATTTATTCACAGGATGAAAAGTGAATCATTAAATCTACCTGTAATGCGTAATTGTAATGCACAGCACTCGCAGTGCTATTCTGCTCAGTCTTAAAGCTGACTATAGGCTACAGTGGCCATGAGCTATAAATATCCCGGAGCAATCCAGCTAAATATTTCCACTCTTTTAAAATAAGAGCTTGAAGTTAAGGAAGTGGTCAGGTTTTAAGTAAAACCGTCCAGCTATTTTACTCATCTCGCATGGAGGAGCATGACATCAGCACGGCTGTCTGGTTACGCTCGTCACCATAAAACCAGACGGATTCGAAATGAGCCTGAATCATTGCACGCTGTGCACAGCTGGCTCATAAAACTGCCTCGATGGTGATGTCAGATCAGACCTCTGCACTAGTCTACATTAGAGATGACCTTCTAATTGACTGCGTGCTCCGTTTTTCCCACAAGTCTGGAGTAGGAGGCGGCGAGGAACGGCTTGTGAGCTGCAAAAATGGATGGCATCCAATTCTGGTCAGAAAGGTTAAACAGTGTTTGCCGAGGGGTGCGAGAACAGGCCCTGCTGAAGAGATCGAGGCAGAACAGAGGCCTCTTTCACTGCGGCTCCAGGTAAATGAAAATAAGGAGCCGGGCCTACGCAAGCGGTGACGAAGGACGGAGGGCGTTGGGTGTTGTCTTTGCAGGCAGAATTCTTTCTAGCGTGTCTAGGACTTCATTCTTTCCAAAAATACACACTGCTAAATATCCTGCCTCTAAAAAAAAAAAAAAAAAAAAAAAAAAAAAAACCCCAAAACTCCAAAACCACAGCAGCTGTCGGAATTAGATACAGGCTTACGGCAGGCTGAATTAGATACATGCTGACAAAGACATCTGCAAATGTTTAGGGACAACGAGATATAAAACAATCGAGAGAGCATGTGCGTATAAGCAATGCAATATACATATTATTGTAAGGATTATTAGTACATGCCCTCTGGTATATGTACGAATATGCTATACATACCATGATGTACAATAGTGTGCACATATTGTCATTATTATCTCCACCTTGTCTAGTCTTGCCTAGCATTTGTGCTCTTGAACTAGACGGCGCCAGCCAGTGATCAGGAGATCCGTCTACAACCGAAATCACACCAGACCTTTGATGCAAGCTCTACTGTAGTTACTGAGTTCGAGTTTATGGACTGCTAAAAACATGTCTGGGTCCACCTATTCATTAGCTGCACCAATTACTCCAATTACAAATTACGTAAACAGTACTACCCAGAAATACTTTGCAATAGGGGTGGGAATCACAGGGTATCGTATCACGAGTTACTATCTTGATAATAATGATACAGTAAAAACATCGATATTTGGCGCCAGTGTATCTATAACGTATCGCAAGAGGAAGTACATTTATATTTACATTTATGGCATTTGGCAGACGCCCTTATCCAGAGCGACTTATGTAAGTGTTTGAAGGTTCACTAGGACCCGGGCAAGAACACCATTAGTCCAAGAACTCCGTTGGAAGGAAAAATAGTAAGAAATAATGCAGTCAAGTGTTCTGTATCCATATTTTGTCCCACGCCTGCTTGGTAAACACAAATGATTTCTTTAAGTGCGACGTTTTCAGGCTTAGAATCACAGAACCGGTTCAAACTACAATTGGTTAAACTCTAAATTGGCTATTTTGGTATAAACACCACAGTAGGTCAAATTGAGATTACTGGCAAGTTACAAAAAAATGTTCTTTTATACTTGATTCTGTGGTCCAGCATATTCAAATGCAGATTTGCTGCTTCTTTGCTGTTCGTTGCTAAACTGTCGCAATACGGAGCTACTGTATTGCAAAACGATCTATCTGGATTTTTGCTGAAATGACTCAAGAGACATTGAGAAAGACTGGATCACGGATGTAGCGTTCACGGTTTGTCAGATTGTGTTGAATTGCGTCACTACGGGTATTAAAGAAAAAAGCACTTCAGGACATGCTGCAACCTGCTCGATTTCGCCGTTGATTATCATCTTAAAAACGTATTAATATTGGCGCATGCTGAGAACGTAGCCATAATGCGGTCACTCGGAAAAGTCAGACTGAAAATACATTGTGTCCCCAAGACATATACAGACATGAAGCAGCTACAGAAGCATCGATTTAAAGGCCACGAACATACAAGCTGCAGTTCACACACAGAATACCTGTGAAACAGCGAGCTGAGAAGACGCCGAGACTGCTCAAGAGCGCCCTCGTCGTTCGCTGGGTCGTCGGTCGCGTCAGCCATGGCGTTATTCTCAACGAACAATTCCGAGTTTGAGAAACTGGTTCTTCTCCATACTTCTCCAAGACTCGGCGAGAAATCAACAGACGCGCTCATGCACAGTGCGAACTAACAAACGCTCTGGGAGTGGAAGAGTCCAGCTGGACCTGTGGTGCACGGATAAGTCTCTCTTTGGCTGATAAGGAAGCCTAGAAGTTACTGATTAGTTGTTGTCACCCAGGAGCATCCAAGGAGTGACGAAATTGCTTCAAACGTAGCAACCGCCTTCTGTTAATAATCTTCTGTTGATGGTGGGATTAGCATGAAAGTTGAAGCGTTGGACGCTGTTTGAGCAGAGTGTACAGATGATTACGGGGAGTGCTGGGCAGACAAGAGGACTGCTTCATCGCTCTATTTGGGCAGAGATGAAGTTAGGAGTAAATCCCACTGGTGCCACTATCAGTGGTCAAAAGGCATTGTGGGTCATGGAGGAAACTGGTAACCAAAGTGAAAGAAGTTTAAATTAAACAACCAAGACAAAAATGTCATGACAAAATAAATCTTGGAAGTCATTAAAGATCACATGGTAGTTATAAAGATGAATATGCAAGTGGTTCAGGGTGGATTATTCACTTTAATGCCAAACGAGATATGCGTCAGTCATTGGAAAATTTTACTACTTCGTGCGTGTCACTAATCACCACCCAGTAACCTACAGAAACTTTCATGATAGTGCTATGTAATGAGGAACCCGGGCCAGGATAGTTCTGGATTTGGATTTGTTACCTTTTAGCACTTTTCCTGATTGGTGGAAAAAAAATAACAAACCATTAAAAGGTATATGAGAGGTCAGTTTCAGCGTTCAGGACCACTCCGTACTCACTCACAGTCTACTTTGACTTATGACAAAACATAGGCAATGTAGAAACACGATAACACCATTGGAAATACACGTAGACATAAGTGGGTGCGGTTGCAGTTTTGCACATCATAGAAGAGTCGACTGTTGTCCTTGGCTGAGGTCTGAACTCCGAGTGCCCTTCTAGCTAATTCAGCTAATGTGCATCATGCTAATTAGTCAACGTAACAACTTGATATATTACAGTAAAGGAAATGCTAAATCATCATAACGTGGATTTCAAGCAAAGAAATATTAACGCTAAACATTTTCAACCCATTAAATTGACTGTTTTTATTAATTAATAGACTATAGATGGAACTCCTGCAGTCATTTCTTCTGTACGTGTGCGCTATTAAGGAAAAAAAAAAAAAGTCAACAGTATTATATAACGCTATCTGGTGCCGAGGGAACAATTACGGGTTGGACGTTGGCCCTTGGACGTCAGCACTCTCACCAATTCCTGTCCCGCGATGAAAATAAATGAAAAGTCGCAGGAAGCTGTACTGCATTGTGTGCTCCTCAGAAACGTTTCCTCCGCCGAGACGTCTGCATGTTCACACGCCGTTTTCCTGCGTTTATGCGCGGCCTCGATAAGGCGCTGCGTTGGCTGGGTGCTCGATGGGAAACCGCCAGCGCACCTTCCTCAAATATTATTGCAAAAAAGAGAGAACCGTGGGCTTCCTGAGAAAAGAATGGCTTTGAGGAGGAGATGGAGTCCATGTGGTGCACCTGTACGACTGCCCGCATATTTGTTACCAGCAAAACACCAGATGTCGTGAATACTGCTTTTTATCAGATTAAAGTTAAAAAAAAAAAATAATAACCAGAATGAACTGGATGTACTGAATTTATAATCTGAAAGACTGTAGCTAAATATACTACATAATGTACTACGGTTAGCATGTACAGGTGTTCGTATGTTCTACACATGGGCTAAACAACACTATTTTTCACTACTGTATATAAATAATGGGTAAGAAGTGGGGCGTTCCATGGGTTTTGTGTAATTTGCACATTTGCTTATCAATTAATAAAAAAGCCTTCGTGTTTGCTATATACTATTATAACATAAATATAATAATAAATAGAACATACAGTAGGATCCAAACGTCTGAGCGCACCAGTGAGAATGCTTCTGTTTGGCATTATTTTGTAATTGAACACAAAGGTTTTCATAACAAATGATATCAGCGACAACTTGAGTGAAAAGTTAAATCCTAGGAATATTTACACGGATTGAAGAATTTCGCAGTGTTTGGTACGTCCAAACTAAGTTTCTCTAAAACCTGTTATTGAATACTGAGGACATTAATTATGATTATAATTTCAGATTTAGTACAGCTTAAAATGTGAGGATTTGTAGTTTTGATCAAATATAATTTAGCAAGAAAAGGTGCTGATCCTCCTGAAGCAAAACGGGGGAAAGGGGAAAAAAAAAACAAAAAAAAACAAACTCTAAATATTGGAGTCACTGCTTACGCCACTGAAGCTCATTTGTTGCCCAAGAGAAGACCTGAATAGAGACGGAGACAAAATACCTTGGATGTTTTGTCTTTGTTCTCCATTTAACATTCCACTGCGGAGAAGAATCAGCCGAGATCTTATCTTCCAGTTACGCAACACTGCCGGCTCTCCGGGTGACCCTCAGCTCCGAGTCGCGTTGTCACGATACCGACATTTAGACCATACTGACGGCACATTAAAGGAGCGCTGCGGAGTTCGTTCAACCTAATCTTAATCTACCATCATTTGTAGTGTATTTCTATTAACAATAACTTGGAAACTGTAGTATAACGGAGGTATACGGAAAGTCTTTTGTATATATGCAAAGAAACGCTAGAAAGCAGAGGCTTTTATTTGTCTATGCAAAAAAAAAAAAAAAAAAAAAAAAATGCTATGAAGAGCAATAAACTAGACAAAATAAATATTTTGTGTGTGAAACTTTGGAATTTTTTTTTTTTTTTTGTGGTGCCATCAGCTACACTTTTAGCTGGTACGGTTTTACTGCGCATCTTCGAGAATCTGGTACCGAAGACTCCGACTATCCCTCCATCCATGAAATGTAAAGACCTTAAAGTTATATTAAGATTTTCTCAATGAAGCAATACCACACCACAGATAGTGTTGCTGTACTTGACTATCAGCAATATGAGAATCAGTACAACCTTGAGAGATCTTGCTTTTATGCGATTCTATAAACTTAAGAAATTAATATCAAATAAGTGAGATTTTGGACCGAATATTCTGTTAGCTAGCTCACACCAAGTTGCACATTTCCATTAAAGGTGCTTCCAGAAAAATTGGCGTGAAAACGTCGCCCTTGTTCCTTTTCATCCTTCATCTGACAAGCTTCCATATTAGAAGTCCTGAAAAGTACGGTTTTCCATACTAAAAAGCTACCGTAAGAACCGTCCCGAAGTAGGGAAATTCAAAGCGGCAACGCCATTACTGAAACAATACCACGGTGAGACGGGAATCTGAATTCATGCAAATTCAAACAAATGAGGGTGAAAGAAGTCGTACGACATGCCTTGAATCAAAACCTTCACCTTGTTTGAACGGTGGCCCGAGCCAATTTTAATACAACACAGACCTGGAAACTCCCTCAGTCTGCGATGTATTGAACCTGAAGTCTAGTCTTCCATGAAGTCATGGGCTAAGAACTAAAAGAAGAGCCTCACCTATTCAGAGAATACGAGCCAGTCCTTCTAAACCTCATTCCTGCGGAGAGGATTTGAATTAAATAATCCAGAATTAGTAGGTAACCTTGCTGTCCAAGAAAAGCAAAGGCAAGAAATACGGGCCTGTCAGAGACGTCCTTTTCATTTCAAGATTCAGTCTGGCGAAGCTGAAGGGATCTCGAAAGCCAAGAACAATACTATTGTGATACAAGTAGGCAGTGTGGGCAGTGGAGACGAGGACGAACACGCAACACAATCCAATTAAGACCATTAATCCGAGTGTCCATCCGGAACACTCGACTATGTCGAAATGCATGTCTAGGGTTTTTTTCTTTTTTCTCTCTAAAGTGCGTGAACATGACTAAAACGTTCAGCCATGTTATTCCGTTAAGCCGGTCAAATCGCACGCACTATAAAAATAGCTATGCTTTAACCTCCGAGTGCCTACGCCGCAAAAATGAGTGCTTATGCGTTCCTAAGGCAAATTAGATTTATTTTAGAACGTACTTGCTAAAGTGAGAGCTTAAATCACGTTCTGTCTGCGTGCACATACTGTGACTTTGTTCCCTCACACTGAAGACTTTGTCTGCCTGAATACAGAGGCCGAGGTTTGGTTTAGAGGTGGGGCTTTTATACACAACTCCACCCAAGAGCAGGCAGCGCTATAAAGCCAAAAACAGCAAAATTTAGCCTCGGCAGTGACTAAGCACACACTGGAGCGGGAGCGGGAGCGGGAGGAAGGCTTCCAGAGCTACTGTGCCGAGGTTAGAGGGATCCGGGCCGCTAGATCAGAAATACACCTGTAAAGTGGAAATACGCCCAAACACTTGGTTACGACTGAAGTGTGAAAGAGCACGGCTGTAGGTTTTAATTAAGTACATCGGTTTCACTCATCCGCTTTAAGCTCGGCTCCTCCGCGGCACGTTTACCGTGACACCCGATCCAAATATAGAGCCGGGCTAATGACTGCCAACGCCCTGCAAAACAGCAGCGAGCGATCAGATCAACCACGTACACTGCCGTTCTGCTAGCGGCCCTTCAGAAGATAATCTTCAAAACTTAAGAACACTGAAGAAGGTTTAAATCTGTGATCATAATGTGACTGACCACCACAGCTAGGGAAAAAATAAATCAAGTCATCTGCCTAATATCCAGATATTAGGAAGTACAAACAATAGGCCTCATTAGTGACGCTGGATAGGAAGGAGCTTTGGGAATTATTTGTTGGAGCTTTTGTCCAAGAAATGCGACATGAAAATTCAGATCATTTGAAAAAGCATTTGTTTTCCTTGAGTGCGTCTAAAGTTGCATTGATTACTGGACATTTCGACTGACAGGTTTCGAACCATAACTCGTGAATTACTGTATTGTTTACACACAGACTATGCTATAAAACTTAATTTCAACTGCACACAAACTTCATATAAACTGCATATGTGTAATAGTTATTCCGCTTCACACCACGCCATTGTTGATTATTTTTCTACAACAGCCTGCCCCAACTGTTTTATTCCTTAATCTCTGGAACAAACACTGACCAAACTTGCTGTCTGACCAAATTAGCTTGGTCATTCCTTCCTTCATTCCTCCATCTGTCCAGGAGCATCGCAGATACTCTTGCAGTTATATCAATGTCTTGATATTAAAGATGGGCGGCGCGGTGATTAGAACTGTCGCCTCGCAGCAAGAAGGTCCTGGGTTCGATCCCCGGGTCTATTTTTTTTTTTTTTTTTTTTAATAAATGTGCATGATGTAATGTCTCAGCAGGTAAACTGCATTAAAGCAATTAAGGGAATATTTCTATCCATATGCAGGAATGAAATCTGACGACATGTGACTTGACTTGAATTCAAAGCTCTGGCTCCCTCTAATGGTCACCGTTAACAGCACTTCAGATTTACCGGCCGCTAGACAACACCTGACAGTGACTCGTGATCATTTTACTCAACCGTGTCCCACTTGGAAAGAAGACAGTGTCAAAGTACAGTAGATCAGTAATCCCACAGAGTTCAGAGAATGACGTCAAATCAACGTGGCTCCAAACAGCATCAGAAGTAAACAAGCTAGCACTTCTGGACTTCCACTGAACACTCCTGGGCAAAGAAAAATGAGGCAAACCCAATATTCCCAAAACATGAAGCTTTTAATGGTCTCAACAGGAAATCACTGGTCAGGAAAATGAGCAAGTAGATAAAGTATATTGGTGTGGGACGGCTTTTCCCTCGATTTCCTTTAAATGTTGAAGTCTTGTGGGTAAACTTACAGACGGCTTTTTACAGAAAGAAGAGTCCGTGTTGTTCCACTCGAGATTTCTGGAACATTTTGAACCCCCAGACAAGTTAGTTTCAATTTTAGATCATTTAAACATTTCAATCTTTTCCTGATTTTCGTCCCAGAAGACTCTGTAAGTGAACGTCTGTTTCCAGCTTTTCCCCCCTCAACAGTTTCAGCGACGAGCACTGACGAGTAAAAGAAGGCCGAGGTCTCAGGAGCACCATTATCTTTTTCTTTTTTTTTAAAAACTTCTTGTTCATTTTCTGCCCAGTGATTTTTGTTGAGACCTTTTAAAAAAAAATTTTTTTTACGTTTTGCGATATTAGGTTGGCCTCATTCTGTTTACCCAGGAGTGTATATAAGCAAGTATTTGCTTTTGAGAAGGTAAATATTCTACATTACTCATCACGGTTAGCCAGCTTGCTTGTTCCAAACAAAAGATAAACACTGGTTTCTTTTGGCTTTATTTCCATTCTCTACCTTGACTGCACGGAGGTTGAAAGATGACATTCCGAGCTCCGACGTACTGTAAATCAGATGCTCGATTGATATCAGATATTTCAAAAACATTTACGCAAAAGTGTCGATCATTCCAGATTTGCATGATCTTGGCTCAGTTTTATTGGAGCAAATTCCAAAACTGCCGTTTTGGCACATTGGTGCAGAGATCCTACGCAAAAAAACAAAAAAAAAAACAAGTTAGCAATAAAAGCGATTTCAACATTACCGTAATACAATGGGTATTTTTGAGACGGCAAAACGTGCCGAATAAAACTCGCTCCATCGGTACGGTTCCGTGAGCGTCATCGTCACACAGATAAATGTGCAGATGCTTCCCTGCTGCTAATTATGTACAAGGCTTTATTTAGCAAAGACAGCACTGCAGCTGTTAGCGCATCAGTATGTGGTAATCCGGGGTGTTCTGTTGTTGTCTCCGCTCATTTCTGTCATCGCCTGGGTTTGTTTCGTGCACGATTTTAAAAACGCTATATAAGAACATACCTAATCATCTGCTGCATCTCGGTTGCTGTCGAACTGAACGTTTTCTGCTGCGCTCCTGACACTTCTACTCCCGTGGCTCCTCTCTGTACCTGCCTGATTCATCCTCATGCTCCTTCTGCGCTTGTGACTCACCTTCTGATGCTGCGGATGATCCTACATGGACAGTTCCGTCTTACCTTCGCTTCCCCTCATTACTGGAGAATCGTACCTAAAAACTGCTGCTGTAATCATAAACACTGTCCAGGATGCTTATTTACATCCTGCTCATGATGGACATTCTGTACTCTTTACTATTCTACGCTGGAATAGTTCACAGATCACTCACACTAGGTTACCTTTCTTTTAATGCAAAATCTTCTCTAGTAGCTCATAGTAGTGTCGTGATCATCGGTCGATGTATAAAGATAAAGGCAAACGGCGTATCGTCATGGCAACACCTTTTCACCACCTGAAACCTGAAACTTGCAGACAGATGAAATCGTACAACCACACGGAGTTATTTCTTCTTCTGCGAGTCAGAAAGTGCTGATTCACGGTGCTTCCCCTGCCACGGCACGATCGAACACGGCTGCAGGGTTTGTACTTCGCTTCTAAATGAGACTCCAGGCGCAGGAACGCATATAAAGCTCTGATCACTAACAAACTGAATCTAAATACCAAACCACAGAGTGTGCTATGCGACAGGCAAAAGGACGGTTTGCTTTTTCCATAACAAAACTTTTATGCAATGATGAATCTTTCCTATCATGATGACTAATGATGAAAAATCAGTAAGCCGCAGTAGCAGGTATAGGCTCATACAAAAAAATAATAAAATAAGGCAGAAGAGGTGAGCGAGTACAAAGAAAGAAGGAGATAAAGATTCCTCAATTAGTCCATCCATCATCTGCGCACCTGTCCATCTATCCGTGTCTGCAAGAGCCGCGCTGCAGGATTACACTGCATTAAGCAGAGTGCATTCCACAGCTGGCTCAGACTTCACACACACACACACACACACACACACACACACACACACACACACACACACACACACACACACACACACA